>MU228041.1:295191-324161 GCA_018584345.1 Thuja plicata
ACAACTCTATTATCACAAGTTTATAAACAAATTTTACGAGCCATTATTACAATATAAAAAATTTCTCTTCTTTCACACACAAGACTATTCTTTAACAAATTTGTAGTCACAGTTAGAGAAGGATGGTCCAGATTGTATTTGTGGAGGTTAGAGGTTAGGACCACTTTTGCAGGAGATAATAGGACTATTGTAGCCTGGCAGTGAGTATGTTTTAGTGTGTTTACCCTTATCATGGGGGAATTTGGAGTGCTTTTAGGTTGAGAGTAGGTGGTATGGGCAGTGATGAAAATATTTGGGGTGCTTATGAACCTAGGGTGTAGAGGGGTTCTTGTCTATGGTGAAGATATAGACTAGTATATGGGGAGTGTCCTAGTATGATAGTGAAATGCCAGAGAGTAGATTTTACTGAACTAGTAAGTGAATGTGCTTTGAGCGATAGGATAAGGACCTTGTGATAAGTTGAGGGGTTCTTGGGGTGTCTTATAAGTTATATGTTGGGAGTCTTTAGAAGGCCATGGAGGTGTATTGAAGGATTGAGGACATTCACAATCAGTGAACAATCATATATTGTATTCATGATTTTGAACAAGAAATAAGAGTAAAATAACGATGGTTGGATGTTCCAGATGATTTTCAAGGTTGATTCAAAAGCCAATAAGTGATTGGTTGAGGTATGAGTCTATGTATAAGTTTAGCATTGGTTTAATTGAGTCCAAGGATGGAGGGCGAGAGTTCAAATCAGTTTGAGTCAGGATGGCTGGACAAGGAAGTGAACTTGTTCAAAAGTATGATGTCTAGGTTGCCAAAAGTCGGGGATCTCTATTGAAGCCTTTGCATTCAACCTAATTCCTTGAGGGAGTACCATCATTTTATGAATTACTTGAGTTGAATTACATTAGAACATATTCTTTTACCATAAAGCAATATCAAACAAATATACACTAATTCGTTGAACACACTAAGTTACCACCATACAAATTATTAAGATATTATATTTTGAAAACAACATATTATTATATTTTATGAATATTTATAAAACATTACCTCGGGTGTTTGAGCTACCCGTCCATGTCTACTAGAATGAGCACTCCTTGGTGTGCTCGTACCACCAGCTGCACCCTGCAATGCATATTATTCATGTATCAATTTAGATTCCTCTATACATAAAAAATTATTTACTTTTAATAGATTTAGGTAATTAATCAAAATAACATGTCAAAACACTAATTTAAACAAACCTGTGTTGGCTCTGTACCATACACCATTAACAACAGATCATCTATGAGGGCCATATCCTCAACAGTGGATGCCTGACATCTTCTCCCACAATATACACATGAATGGGATATCGAACCATCTGCACTCGCCTGACTATCTACCCCATCACATATACCATTACAACTGATGTAGATATGCTCAATGGGATGGGCTGAACCTACAACTGTATTTGATGATAATGGAGCTAGCACAGGATGAGATAATCCTAATGGTGCATCTGATGACGATGGAGCTAGAGCGGGATGGGATGAGTCTAATGGCACATCTGTTGAATATGGAGGTGGCGCAGGCACTGATCCATCCTCTCCAACTGAGTGCCATGCTGGATAATGACATCAGCCAATGATGCAGATGCATGAAGAGTCTGTATATCCATAGACTCCTTCACCACTACTAGGACCACAACATGAATGAGGGTTTTTCTCATAGTACACCTCCTCTCTTGTGGTCGGGTAATCCTATGTGCCCCAGGTCTATCCTGCGCAGAGCCTCTCCCTCTAGCCTAGAACTCATGAAAGTCAAAGTAATTCGGCTTCTCATCGAGGATAAACTCACAGTATAGCTTCCTCAAAAAATATAAAGGCACCTCATTATTATTACAAGGTGGTTGGTCAAATACCATGTACCACCTATCCCAAAAAGCTGATTTCACCCCCCTATGAGCACACCAATGTACAGGAAACCATTTTGTATTATCTTCTAGGGAGTTGCTAGTATTAGGATCAGTTAAAAGGGCACATATGCCATGTTTTTGTATGGCTTTTCTTTTCATATCCTCATATGATAAACCATAACCATAATATGTATGACATGTATCCCTCCATGAACCCCATTTTGTCACCTCTTGAGACACCTCATTTTCACTATTGGACATTTTTTCTAATGTAGTGGCGAGGGTAGAGTGATCCTGAAGACCGGAAGCCTTCAACTTATTGACTAATATATTAATTTGTGCACTATTTTGGTTAAGGCGTTGCACAAGGTCCTCTTGTGTTGCTTTTACATGACCTAGTGTCACATATGGAAGGTCTATGAGTGGAGATGGTTGTGGACGAGGAGAATTTTGAGGAGGGTTTACGGGTGGCGATGGTGGTGGACAAGGAGAATTTTGAGGAGGGTTTACGGGGGGTGGTATTTCATTTCTTTTTCCTCTTCCTGGGTTGTTTGATGGATCTGATATGAAATTAATAAAAGAAAAAAAAGTCAATATCATAACCTAATTTGATTACAAATGCAAAAAAAATAAAATAACAAAAACAATAAAACATACCTTTGTTACGGGGTGTCATTGCTTGAAAATGTGGAAATTGTTGAAGAAATGTTGTTTTCTTCAAAGCACGATCAGGTTTTGATGTTTTTTTCCCTCCTTCACTCTATTTCTCTGTGGTTTAGGCGTTAGAAATGGCCTAAGCCATGGGATTTCCAAAATATAGTATGTTTCTAATAACCTGATCAGGTTATTAGAAACATCTCAGAACCAGATCGGGTTATTAGAAACATCTCAGAACCCGATCGGGTTCTGAGAAAGATAGAGTTTTTTAATAATATTGTCTAGGCTTGGTTACCAAGCCTAGTACAATTTCAAAATTTCAATAACCTGATCGGGTTATATGAAATTTCATTTTTTTAAAACATGTGTCCACTTTGTTGACTCGCAACTTGGGGCACATACCCATCTAGTTTTCATTGTTCTCGCAATCCTCGCCAAGAATCTTTCATTATAGCAGACATGGGGAAGTAGAAAAACTATGCATAACCCAAACACTAAACCTGGAGATACTCCCCATCTTTTGTTCCATCTCCAGTAATTTGTTTTTCAAGTTTCCTTCCTTACTCTTCAAATTAGCCAATTCCAAAGTAGTTTTTTGGCAGTCGACACAAGCCAAGTTAGGATTGGTAAGGTTGACACTTTCTTCTTTAGGCATCATTTCCTCCGTGAGATCAATGGGATTCTCCTTCGTGTTTCTTGAGATATGGGTTACATGATTAGTAGTTGTCTTATTAGAACTACCAAGGGTATTAGTGTTGGCACCATCACAATCCATCATCTTTCCCTTATCATCTTTCTCATTAGTTTTGGCATTCCCCTATTCAGTGTTGTCCTCCTCCTAATCATAGTCAACAAACATCTTTTTCCCTTTCCTTATTGTCCTAGTATCCAATCTATTAGACCTATGGGGTTACAGCGTTCCTCATCATGGATAACTTTAAGAAACCCCCTCTCATGAAAATATGTAAAAGCCTAGCAAATGCTACACTTTTTTGGGAGGAAAAATTTAAAATTGTTGGCAAAAAAACTTATTTAAAAGGAAAAAATATTAATTTTTCTAGCAGTTTTTTTCAATCGTATGAAAATTTTAGAAAATCCTAGCGAACATGTCTTTATTGATAGGGTAAATATATAATGTATTCAAAGAAAGTCTTGCCTTTAAAGGAAAAAATATTAAATGGTAGTGGCAAATTTTTTTCTACCATTTAAAAATTGCATAATTTAAGTGGCTAATCTTTTATTATTTAAGGTAAAATATATAATTTAATAGCAAATTTTTCAATCCCTTGAAAATTCAGTTTTCACATTCTGTTAATAGCTAGTAAGCCACATTTCATGAGTTGATTGAGTTCTGACTTGTCATGTTGGGCCAATGCTAAATGACAATCGAATTAATTAATGCAACATCACCTCGAGAGAATTATGCCTTAATTAGTTACCAACTTGTCTGCATCACTTTGCATGATTCTAGTGATTCACACATACCTAATATCTATCATTTCACCATTTTAAATGTATTATTTACAACTGTTCAATGATCCTATATCAATGGATTAAGTTTTATTTTGGCCCAAAATTATGAAGGAAACATAGTTCTCTAGAAAGTATGTGGAATGGGGACATGTATCTAGTCTTAAACCTGCACCTTAAACTTGATCATCGATTACAACTAGCTAGTAGGTTGCGTGGACAATTGATAATGTTGCAGAGTGTGACATTTATAGTTAATAAAGAAATGTCTTATTGATCAGTGACATTAAATAATAAAGAAATGTATTATCATCGTCATTCTCTAATTGTGATCCACTCGGCCTGCATGACTTCCAAATTTCCAATTGGGTACTATCACACTGTGACGCTATTTCTAATTTCACAATCACACACTTCATTTAATATGAAAGATTTAGATAGTTTTGAAGGACAAGGAATAAATAAGGTTAGAGAAATAAGTAAGAGCTATTTATAGACAATCTACGCTTCTTTCTTCTTTAATTCTCCTTTGTTTTAGGTCTGCCTCTACTAAGTGCTTGAAAATCTACCTCTGGAGTCTAGTTTAGGTCTTTAGGCTGTATATTTTATCACATTCTGATATTCTGGTAGTGATTTTCTGCAGATGGACACTCCTATCCATTTGATTAGCATATCTAAGGAGGACCATAAGGCCTTTTAGGTCTGGTCTCAGACCCAACCATGGAATCAATTTGGAAGGAGGTTGGAGCCTTTACAAATGAGACTATGAGGATGGTGTTGGGTCGTGAGTTTCTAAAAAATGTTGATAGGTACCAAGTTAACACAGACATTATGTCCCAGTTTTTGGCATCTCTTCTAGGCCTCGGTAGAGACAAGGTGGATATGCTCTTGTTGTTAAGGAAGGTATTCAAAAAGTAATTCTTGGGCGACGATGTTCAGGTTACCTCTTTTGCACAAATAGGGGTGGGGATACCTTGGGCAAGTGATTTACCCAAGCTTCTCCAACTAGGCCAAATGTGGCCATGCAACCTTTTCTTTTGAACCTAAATGCTTAGAAGTTGACGCGCCATAGGAAATGGGCGCAGATTGGTAGGGATTTCCCTAGAAGTGGTTTCTCCTGGATGAATTGGAAGACTACAGATGGCTATATGAATTCTTAGAGCTTATCATCTCTGAAGAGTTCTACTTAGATGGAGGGGAAAATCCCTAGTGTTACCTACGGGCCAAGACCCTATGGCTTGGTATTTTGAAATCAAGGGTTTCCATTTTTTGTTTTGTTTTTTGGATGTCACTGTTAGTGCCCTAGTAGGTACTAGGTTTTTTTTCCATTACCTCGTAACCTCTCTCCTTTTGGCTTATAAGTTTTATAGTGAATCTGAATATTGTAAATTTGTGAAAAATATTAATGAAAATTTTGCAACTTCATTTTAGTTTTCCTTTTATGGATTTAATAAACGATTTCAATTTCATTCTCTTTAAATTTGCGCTTAGTAGATTCCAGTTTGTGAATGAAATGGCCAAAATTGTGTAAAAATTAAAATAATTTATGGACAAAATTGAAATTACAATGTAGTAACGAGTTAAAAATTTGTGAATTTGAAAATGAACCAAACAAATGTATGTGTGTGATTTATTCTTTACAATAATAACTAAACTTTTGGATGTGTGCGACTACAAAATTAGAACTGTAAAGTTTTAAAGTATTCAGATATTCTTTACAGTAAAACTAAAATCTAAAATTAGCATAAAAAAATAAAAAAATTATTAATGTGTACAGTGGTAGTACTAAGAGTCTAAAAATATGTAATAATTACATTGTAAAAGAAAAAATGAAAAAAAATAATGAATGTTGGATCTGGATGAGCGCAGTCTTCAGATCGATGGCATAAACTCCATTTTGGGGGGAAGTTTAAAAATTTTCGCAAGCGTCCTCTAGAAAAGTGACACATGTCACATATACTTAGTATCACATATATTATAAATTTGGACGCATTGTTGGCTAAAATTTTTGTAAGTAACTAAGACTACAACTTGGAAAAATTGGAACTTTAGACAACAATGTGTGAAATATATTTCTCCTCTAAGCAATAGGGGAGGCTCCCTTCTTACCGTAGGTAGCTTCAATAGAAATTGAGCTAAATTACAAACAATTCCTATTGATATGATAATATCGGTGGCTTAAGGGTTGATGTAAGAACAATAATTAAGACAACATTTTATTTATGATAAATTGAAACAAATACATGAACACAAAGTCTCTTGTACTTACTTTGAAAGATGATTATGAAAATAGAATAGCCAGGAAAGCACAAAGTCTTTCACCGAATATCCTCTTTCTTAACAAAGACACTTATCACTGAAGTCCAAAGTCTTTAGCTTTAAGTTATTACAACCACTTCTATTTGTATTAATCCTTATTCATGAAGCACAAAGTCTTCAAAATATTTGAATTAAAGTGCTCAAATGATACACTCAAGATAACTATCAATTGATTGAGAAAGGATCAACAAATGCAACATAAGAATACACTCATTGATTTCCAGATTAACAACGCAAAGTTTGTGAATCTTTGTTCCTTCTTTTCAATTCAATAACTTTGCACAATGAAACTCAAAGTTTTCAAAATACAAGATATTCTAGTATAGCTTTCTTGCACACACCAAAGATACAAAATACAATAGGTCTCACTCCTTTATAAAGGAAAAAAAGAGAGATAAAGGTGGAGAGGAAAGAGGAAACCATTAACCACCTTGACTTATTCAATGTTTATCCTTGACAAATTCAAAAACTATTTTTGACTTATTTAATGCTACAAGGCTTAAAGCACTTAAAACATGATTACATGAAACAACTTTGCATGTGATACTATCACATGTAATTACATCTTGTTTTTACATTACATGTAATCTGTCAAACACAAATTACAAATACATGATGAAAAAATTCTAAGTGTCTGACAAGACACGACATCTATTACATCATCTTTTATCGGTCTTCATGTTGCTACTAGATGATCCATGATTGATATGTTTAGGCTTGGTGGAAGCATCTCAAACCCAAACATGAACATGCGTCCTTGATTGTTCTGCATCATAATTACATCTTTCTTTTCTATTCCATTTCAATCTTGAAAGCATTCTATGCTCTCAATCATTTTCACTTTTTTTCCTCCTTGCACAAGCATATATAGATAAGTGGGAAGAATTTTCTCTTGTAAGTGGGATTTTTAAGTCCCGTTACAAGTCATTTTGGAAAGTATTTTCCACCTACAAGTGAGTGTTTGAAGTCCATTTTCAGCTTTGAAAAAGACTCAAAAAGTGCTTGGAAAATACTTGTAGGTGGGATTTTACTCGCATTACATAATGGAGGAAAAACCTTCCTCTTTTATTACACATGTCAAGAGACACTTGTCTTTCATCATGATAATGTTACATTGTTGTTTCATTGTCAAAAATCATAAGATCCTTATCATGAAATTTTGATTGTGTTATCATCTTAGAGTGATGAAAACTTAGTCATTGTTACTCACTTCATGATGAATTCCTGTGCCATTTTGAATTTAGAAGAGATGAGTCTTTGTAAGCCCCTTGTGGTTGTTCACTATCTATGATTATTGGACTACATTCTTGTCGAAACTATAATCCACACTGTACCTTTGATTCTTGAATTCTGATGTTGATCACTATGTGATTGTCTAGAATCCTTGTCAACATTGTCTTTATCTTCATTGAGCCATTTTTATTGAAAACCTTTAACAATCATATATCATTATCTATGATCTGAATTATGAATCAGATTACAATACCTCGTGTGAGACCTGCGGTATTGTCAAGTTCAATATAAAAACTAGAAGACTAACAACAGAATTGCAAGCCAAAAAGTAATCCATTCTATTGAAAATTGGAGTTTATACAAATATGATGGATCCCAAGGGTCACTATAATATCTTGGAAATGAAATGAAGAGTCATCATAATTTTTATTATAAACAAACTTATTAAAACTACCAAAAATTTCAAAAAAACTATATAAAAATTTAGGCCTACTTGGAGAAGGCATAACTTTCTATTCTTAGGTCTGATTTGCGAACCGTTTACTTCATTGGAAAGATAATCAAAAAATTTAAAGCTCAAACTAGGAGGTCACACCAAGGTGAGCCGTGAAGACCTTCAAAAATGTAGTTTACTAAGACATAGAAAATACTGAAAAAATTAGATTTCAGTATTTCCCAATTCCATCCTAATCAATCTACATCTTGATTTGAACATTCTTCTTTATCTCTACTCCTTTAATAAGAATAATATGCTTGGGGAAGATTTTTTATTCAAGTTATAATATTTGATTCCTTCATATTTTATCTCAAGAAAAACCAAAGGCTACTTTTAGCACCCAGTCTCAAGAACCCATCTCCCAAGCGTAATCTCATGAAGTGGTCCAAACTTATTCATATTCCAATAAGGCCCAAAATAGATGGTGTAACCATGAACCATGCAGAAGAAATTATTTCCACAAATATCATTGAATATATTGCATGTGCAAAGTCTGATATAATGAAGTCCATTAAACATGGATGAAATAGCCTTGAATGATTAAATTCCAGCAACCAATGAGACTCCCAATAATAAATGCCTCCAAACACAACAAATAGATAAAAAATTGCTTGCAAATAGTGTTTAAAATCTATAGATATAAAGAGGCGCTAGATTCCTAAATCAAACATAACTAAAAAACTCCCATAATACATATGATCTTAGTCCTGGAAGAAAGCTCAAATTTGGAGGCACATATAATGGTGGAGTAATGCATACGGGTTTCTCAGATGCAACTACAAGAAGAATTTTGACTTCAATGCCCTAGACGAGCTTCTTGCTAGATTTTACAGGTTGAAAAACTTGTATTTGCTCCTCCAAACTCTTATGACAGGTTTTGAATGATTTTATACACAACTCACAAGTATGGAAATGCTCTAAAAAATGTTGTCAAGAGAAACTGTTGCTTCTATTGTCTAAAATGGTCTTTTAAACCAAATCGCATAGCATTTCTTATGTGTAAATACTTCAAAAATCACTGCCTTTAGTTAAATCAAGATTTCATTAAGTGCTAATGGGTTTTTAAAAGACAAATACATATTCTTTTATATGTAAATGCAACATGCATCATGTTAAAATATGTTTTCTATAGTTGTCATGGAAAGGACGCACTTTACAAACTCAAATACATGTGATTTATAACATGTATTGCCTTTATAAATCACCACCCAAGACAACATGGATAAAAATGGGTTTTTAAGAATCAAATACATGTTTGAGATAACATGTAAATGCATCCAAATTCACCACCTTTGCTTTATAATGAGATTCATAAGATTCAATACATGGTAATTACATTTAAAAATGACACCATTAAGCTTACACAATAACAGAGTTTTAAAATGAATTTACACATGTAATAAAATTGGCACATGTAATTGTCTTTAAAAAACCCACATCTGAGGCTTGGGACTTAAAATTCATTGACAATGGACTTCCAAACACGATCTGCATTGTGATGATATGCAATGTCAAATAAAAACCCCACTTAATTAAATTTAAAATATAATCTTTATATGTAACTTATAGTAATAATAATATAATACACAGGACTTAAAAAGTCCACCATTACATATTAAATCATTAAAAACTACAAGTAAAACTTCTCAAAATGATGTGAAATTTTAAAGTGGGCTTCTAAACCCACTTTACATATAAATGACATTTTTATTTCATGCAATTACCAACAAAAAGCCCACTTTTGAGGGATTTTAACAAAAACATGCAATCAGGTAGAAAAACCCCACCTGCAACACACTAAAAACCTTAATAACTTGAGCTAGACAACTCTGATTGAGGCCTAAGATAGCTCAAAACTATCGTAATTGAAAATACCATCAATCTAGGACAAAAATAAAACTAAAAACCAAACACAAGACCAAGAAAAATCAACTAAGAAAATTCCTTAGAGAATTTAACCTACAAAATTTTTCGTAGGGTTGCCCCAATTTTGTGAATGCAAAATTGAGGATAACGACTGGTTCTGACTGAGGAACCTAGCTCATTTGTTCTTTATAAATAATGAGGAATGTAGAATCTAAAATCTCCAAGTGCCTTAGTATCCATTGGGCTACATAGTCAAGCATTTAAAACACAAAATGACAAAAATGATGATGTGACTGATGTACAACAAACCTAGCTAAAACAAAACAAACTTGTGCAACCACACTTATTGAAAAGAAAGAAAACCTCCCAAACTAAAACTAGCCAAAAATGTAACTTTTCGGATGAAACTATTTACCGGCTTAGCAAAATAGTTACCTTTTTTTGGCAGCTTGCAGTATCTTTCATGTTCATAGGCAACTTTGTAACCATGAAACATGAACAACTAGATCAATGATGTCAATGCTTGATGTAACACCTCTTGGAAGAGATGAACAAATTCACCTTCTTGAGATGAATCATATTTACTAATGCTCCAAAGTAATTCCATGAATTCATATTGTTCCTGTTGAACTACAAATACATGTTTAGCCTCTTCATGCTCAAGTACAAGTGGAACTATTGAATTTCTACCATGGTCCTCCAACTAAGAAATATGTCTTATGGGACATCCCCTTGATCAAATAAATGTTGAACTCTTCGTACATGCTGCAACTTTATTGACTAGTTTGTCAACAATGGATACCTCAAGATGATTGTGAAGACTTTTCTCATGTGGTTCAGATGAAGATATAGTTGTACTACATACCTCAACATGTTGTTCACAAACAATAGACTTGGGAAAGTCTTGAATTCTTATGAGAAGTTCCTTTTCAAACTCTAGGGTAGAACATGTATGCAAAGTGTATTCAAGTTCATGACCTTGAGACAAAGATGCATCATTTTCAGCTTGATTAGGACTCGCTTGCATATCAATATTTTCATGTCTAGTGACATGTTTATCTTCATTCGCTTGAACATAAGATGAAATGTTTTCATCTTTCTACTTTTCATCAACAACTTTATGAGATTGCGTGAACCAAAAATAATATTTGCCAGCTATGTTTTCTTCCTTTTCTTGGAAGAGTATAGCAAGATCACTATCCTCAGATTTATAATGCTTTGTTGTTGCCTTCGCTGATGGTGCCTCAATAACAAGCTTCAGTGGTGATGAAACTAACATTTTTTAATTCTCAATAGCAATACCACGAGAAATATTTGGAAGAAGCCTCCTTTGTACATTCTCGTGAGGAACATAGAACATACCTTGAGCTATTTGATTTTTTAGGACAAACAACTCATTTTCCAACCTGTGCACCGTAGGATCTTTCCTTATCATGAAAGAAAATAAATCTAAAGAGAAATAAATTTCTTAAAACCCACTTGATTCAATTCTTATCTTCCCAAAAAGAATAAGATCATCTTCAATTTCAATTGCCAATGTTTGTGAAGCTACAAGAGTAGCCAGAGCTTCTCTTTTCAATAGAAAATTGACTTTAGGAATCTAAGCATTGACAAAGAAACACTTCAAATTTTTGGTTGTATGCTAAGCAATAGCTGGAATCCTTCGTGTCAACTTGTTGAAATGAGCCACAAATTCATGCATAAGTACATGAGATTCCTTCTTTAGTTGGGTGATTTGGGCCAACGGAGCATGAGGATCTTAAGGAGGCTTAAATATTTCTTCAAACTTGGCTATGAGAGTAGCCCAATTTGTGATGGTTTGTGGTGCAATATGATAAAAATAATCAACAACTACACCTTGGAGAGTTTCCACAAACAACCTCATAGACACTTCCTCATGTTCAACACCATGAACACTGCATGCAATGTAAAAAGAAGAAAAATGTCCATTAGGATGTTGATGTCCATTGCCAAAAAACTTGGGAAAATTCTTCTGCAAGCCATCAAGAAGATCACGTAGTGGTGGAACCAGATTCAATGGACCAAAATAATTTCACCAAGGATCTTGAGCCATTTATACGTCATTGGTAAAAGCTTAAAAAAATGGAATAGATGAGATTAACGATGTGAAAAAGAAATGTGTTGCTTCACTTGGCACAAGATCCTTCTTCTTTGATGGTGGATAACTAGTAGTTTTTATAAGTGGAGATGCAGGAGCTAGGAGAGCAAGTCTGGCTTGCTGGGCCCAACTTGGTATATTCTTTGATGATTCACCCTTCTTCTATCAGGAATATTGATTGATTCCTTCCAGTATGAACAACTAGATCAACCTGAAAGTAACCCTTTGTAAAATAAATCTATACTACCTTGGATGGAACTCCGTTTAGCTATTTCTTGTTGTAAGATATAAAATGGTAGGTCATTGAAATGTAAAGGTGTAAAGGGTAAATATGAAGAAATATGGGGGTTGATGGGTTTTTATGTGTAAGGAAGATAAGATGTTCCTTTTAACCTCAAATACACAAAGGAAGGATCCAAATT
Organism: Thuja plicata; assembly: GCA_018584345.1. Lineage (NCBI taxonomy): Eukaryota > Viridiplantae > Streptophyta > Pinopsida > Cupressales > Cupressaceae > Thuja > Thuja plicata. Next base: position 307,665 of record MU228041.1, read on the forward strand.
GATTAACCCCAAAGGAAGGATCAATGCATAAATGAATCAATCGATTGGAAATGAAAATAAAGAGGAAGACCTTAGATTTTGTTTTATAGAAAAGAATGTGTGATAGATTTAGGAAGATTAAAAACTTTAATTGAAATGAATTGAAGAAAAGTACTAACCTCAAAATGCTATAGATCTGAAGAATGCTGTTTTCAGGTGTCTACACTGAGTTTCTGGAAAATATGTAACTAGATCTAGAATAGAAATGTAGAGACGAACAAAACCCAGAAATATTTTTCCGATCTGGCTCAGTTCTAATTTTGACCCAAAAGTGAATGTCACCTGACCCAGAATTTCCGATTTTGACCCTGAACAAAATGTCGATTCTGACCCAAAAATGAATGTCTCCTTTGACCTAGAATTTTTGATTCTGACCCAGAATAGAATGTCGATTCTAACCCAAAATCTCTGACAGAAAATATGTTTTTGGATCCAGATAGTTTGCTGAAAAGGGTATCTGAATTTGTACTCCAATTCGTTGTTCTAAACTTGTCCTTGCAAGAAGAATGGTTTGTTTTTTTGGGGGGAGGGGTTTTCCTTGGTCAAACCCCAGTTTTAAAAATAACCTCAAAGTATAATTGAAATTGCATAAGTAAAACAAAGTAAATGAATAAATTCATCTTGCTTGTATAGAAACCCTTGTGGTGGATTTGAATCCGTGGATCCACAAGTACGTATGCACCAAATGGATATAGAATGTAGAATGTCAGATGTAGGATGTCTCAAACCAAATGCTTTTAGATCTTCAACACCAATCTTGAATGGATCTTGGAATAGGAAGAGGCTTGGAGGAATGTGGATGGAGAAATCTTCAACAAGAGGGCTCCATAGAGCTTGAATCCTTCAATGGCTACCAATGGATCTCCTTGATGAATTGAATGCTTGAATACTTGAGAGTAGATGCTTGCTTCAATAGATCATGCATAGAGTGGTCTTAGATGGTTCGTGATTATGCTTCAAGTCTTAGATTTTTAGAGAAAATGAGAGGAGAAGGATTCCTTATATATGAATCTAGGGCACAATCTTCTAGAGAGGCTTACATAGGAGAATTGAACTCCAATTAGACCTACATCCCTAGAAGAGGACCTATATTAAATATAATTTAAGAATTGTCGCTTTGAAGACTGAAACAACCAACCCGGAAGTGGGAATTAAACCTTTCCGAAGCCTGACATCCAGAAACCCTAGAATCATGAAATCTAGACCTTGGGTCAGAATAAAGGTCAATTCTAACCTAGGTCAAGGTCGAGGTCGACCTTGACCCAGAAAGGTCAATTTTGACCCTGAGGTCAAAAGGTCTTAGTTTGTAGTTTAGGGTGCCAGAAATAGGCTAGAGAAAAGTGGGAAATGGGGAAGAATAGGGGAAAAAGCCAAATCCAAGTCAGAGACCCATTCAAGGCACTTGACATGACCCCAAACCACTTACTCAGAAGGCTAAACTAGTCTACAATGGAAGTGCTTCCATTTTACGACTATACTTTTAGCCCCCACTTTAGCAAGAGTATGGATTCGATGCAAACTCTTGGCAAAGGAGATCATGAAGAAAAGATCATCTTATTGAAATCAAAAGGGAAAAAGGAATCCTCAAGCCCTCATGTACTTAAGTCTTTATCAACCCTAAGATCACGATAAGACAGACATCACCAGTTAAAGAGAAAAAGAGAGAGGGTGTGATTACCTCACCCAACGAGAACTTATGTCCCATTGTGAACCACACAAGGAAACAGTGCAACTGGAAACACAGAGTTGAACTACCTAGTGAATGTGGCTACTCACTAGTCAACCTATCAGGGAGATCCAGTCTTAAGGACACCTTTTGACCTTAAGGGATCAAAACATTGTAAATTCAAACTGGAGGGATCAAGAGTTCTGTATAAATTTAAACTGTAGGGATCAAGAGATCCTATAAGGTAAAAATCCATGCTTTAAGGATTAGTCTTTAATCTATAAAGGGAAAAAGATTTAAGTTTTGAAAATATTTTGAAAGTGCGCGTGTGCATAAAGTGAGTAGAGCGTATGCCCCCAAATTAAAGTCATTGCTAACACTTTAACAGGAGCAATGGATTTAACAAAAACATAAACAACTCTACTGATTACGTTTCCACTATGAGATGCCCCCAAATGAAGACAAATCAAGGGAAATACCACACAAAAATATAAAGAACACAGAAGGAATCTACCTACAGTGGGTTCAGTATGATCATAAGATAATATGTATATATAGATATGATATTATTGCAAATGAATTGACATCATTCCCCAAAGAAATTAGAACTACAATTACAATGGAGGAAATAAAAACTCAAGAGTTACAAAGAAGAGTCTTTTTGGACCACAACATGGAGACCAAAAAGAATCAGTGCTACCATGTCGTAGATCCAAGCGGACTACACAAGAATTTTTTTTATGAACAATAGCACAAGTACAACATAACATGAAAAAAAAATATGGAAGAGTAAAGATACATATAGAGGAATTGTACAATAGGTTTGATTCCTTTATCACCTTGCACCAAAAAAGTAACAAGGGTCGTATAAAAGAATCTAACAAACATTTAGCAAACACATTATGGGAGAACCACAATACAACAGCCAAACACAAAAAGGGCTAACATGAAGGACAAGCCAATCAAGCACATCACCTACTCTCCTTATCTTGGTTTATATCATTTAGAAAAGGTGGGAAACTCGCAAGAGGGATTATATCCAATACAGAAGGAATAATACTCAGTTCCAAACAAGGATCCTCTTGAGAATCCCGATGTTCGATAATAGGTTTAATTATCAATTGAGTTGAAAGCATATGAGGTAAGTCAGTATCAAGAGTAGTGGTCTCATATTCATCACTAGGATCAATAGGATCATCAAGAGTATCCTCCTCATCAAGATTAATTAAAATAGGATCTAAGATGCGAATAGAATCATCATAATCATTCATTAACAGCATTATGAACATTAACTTCCTGCAACACATCAGGCATAGGTTGGTCAAAAGAAGGTAAAGAATTTCAAAGAATAGAGGCACGGGCCCTATCATTATCCCTATGCTTCTTACAATGTTCATTAGCATATTTTTTATGCTTGGATTTGTTTGACACATGTTGAGGACTAGGAGGAATGACAACTGGTTCCTTCACAAGTTCTATAGGAGGATTGGTAAGATTCACAGTAGGCTAAGAAGCAACACTGGGAGGTTGAGTAATAGAGCTAGTAGTAATGGATAAAGGAGGTATAGAAGGAGTGGGAAAAAGGCCACGGTTAAGATCTATCTGAGGCATGCTTAACTTGACAATCTTGCGATGTTTATAGGATTGATATGAATGAAAAAGGTTATTAGGGTGAGGAGGAAATGAATTAGGTAATGAAGGCCAAAATAAATAAAGAGTAGCATAGTCTCTAGGCCTAGAAGGTTGATACAAACTATGATTAATCATTTTCACTTCTCCATTATGAATGAACTTAATACACTTATGAATAGGAGAAGCAACAACATGCATGGCAGTTAACCAAGGCAAACCAAATTTGACTTGAAATTGATCAGAAGTGGGAATGACAATGAAGGTAGTATCTACAAATTTACCATAAAGTTCAACAGTCAAGTTAATAAAACCAAGTGAAGGATAGAGAAAAACATTACAAGTTTGGATCCATGCATCAGATGTATCATAACAATTACGTTGTAGGTTTTTCATAAAAATGTTTTCCTCAGTAATGACATTTATTAAAGATGTGGGATCAATAAGACAACCACACATAGGTATCTTAGCAATCCTAGCATAAATATAAAGGGGACCATTGGGAGCCTTAATAGTCTCAAAATCATCAAAGGTAATTGAGAGTTCCCTAGGTCGTTTATCCTTAGTTTGTTTCTGATTTTTAGGTGGAACTTAAAGTTGAAGTGGAGGTGAAGGATCTTGAATAGTAGATTGAGATGAAACAATGCACTCCAAATAATTAACAATGTGATTGAGATCATCCATCTTTGAGTCATAAACAATATCCATAGAAGATGGTTGAGTGATGGTATTAGTGTCATGTGTAGGTAAAGGATTTGTATAGATTTGAAGGTTTTGATTAGGAGGAGAGACAAATTTGTTCCCATTACCATCAAAATTATCAACAGATAAAGCATTATAATTGATTAAGTCTTGAACCTTATGCTTTAGAGAATAACATTTTTCAGTATCATGGCCATTCTGTCGATGGTATTGACAAAAAGCTTTACAATCAAAGGATTTTGATGCCATCGTGGTAGGGAGAAAAGGTTGAATAGGAGGCAAGGTAATCATATTAGCACATAACAACCTACTCATAATACAATGTAAAGATTCAGAGAGAGGATTAAACGTACGATTCATATGGAAAGAAGTAGATGTAGAAGTGGCATTGTTGGATGCAATGACAACTTGATCAGTGACTACATTCGTCTATTTATTGATCTTGATATAGTTTTTAGTTTTCTAAAACTTATTAGGATTAGGATACGCGTCACTCTTATCAACTGGAACATGAGCCATTGGAGTGTTTCTCTCAAATTGACTTACTTGTAATTGATAATGATGAAGTGCTGCACAAAGTTGTTGAAAAAAGGTAAATTCAGTAAGCAAAATCTTATCTCTAATATCCTTTTGTAAATTTGAAATAAACATATGTTGAATATCAATATCAGGATTAGGATAAGAAATATGAGTATATAAATGCTTAAATCTACCAATAAAATCAGTCAATGTTTCCTTGGTGTTTTGTTTACAATGCATTAAATCAGTTAAGGAAACTTGCAGACCAATGTTATTTTGAAATTTTTGGATGAAGGTATTATAAATTTTAGGAAAAGAATCAATATAATAAGGAGGTAAAGAACAATACCATTGCAAGACCTTATCACAAAAATTTCTAGAAAACAACTTAGCTAAAATCATATGGTCATGAGCATAATCACTACAAAGGATTTGAAATGTTTTAACATGAGTAACATGATCTCCCTTACCATTGTAATTCTCAAGATGAGGCATATTGGCTTGCTGAGGGACAGTAGAATGAATAATGTCTAAGGATAAAGGACTACCCATTTCACATGTAGGAATGCTAAACTTGGAATGGGTTAAAGATACAAGTTGTTGTTGTAAAGATGACACAATTTGAGCCAAACTAATGATTGTGGAATCATTAGAAGAAATAGGTAGCATAGAAACATTAGGAACACTAGGAAAAGTGTAGGAAGCGGAAGGAATGGAAGACAGAATAGGTGGAACACTTGGAACCAAAATTGGAAGAGGATTGGAATAAGTAAAAGGAACACTATGGTAAGAAGGCTGTGAGGTAGGTAGAGACACCAGTGGAACACTCATAGGAATAGATGAACTTGGAAGAGATTTATTCATTAAAGGAGGAGTGTAAGTAGGAATGCTAGGTAAAGGAACAAAAGAAGGTTCCACACTAGTGACAGGAGGAGTGAATCCTAGATCTTGAGCCTCTTGAGCTAAAGCTTTAACATTCAAATGCACAAGATGAGTGATACCACATAATAGATTAACACATTGATCACTATCATGAAGGAATTTATTAAGATCCTCTAGAGCTTGGATGGAATCTTGATTATGGTTTTATTGAATAAGCCAATTTCCCATTTTATCAAGTTTTGTTGAAATTTTTTGGACTTGTTCAGGAGGAACTCTTAAAGCATCATACTCATCATGAGATGAGTGAGAAGAGTTATGCTCCATAGAAGGATTGGAATCATGGGTGATCAAATTGTCATCCGAGATCCTAAGGAAAGGAGAGGAAGACTTAGGATCAAAGGAACCCATAAGTCTACAGCTTCTTCTAACCTGGATACTATAGGTAGGACTAGAAGTAGTAAAGCTCATACAACAATGCAATGCAAATGAACTAATTTAAGAAATGCAAGATTTTGATTTTTTAATTTTTGAAATGTAAATGCAAGATCATAAAAGAAAGATAATCTAATATGCATGCAAGATCTAACATAAAAATGTAAATCTAACACCAAAAAGAAAGAGTTGTTTATCGCGGGTTCACCAAAATGTAAGATATAAAATGGTAGGTCATTGAAATGTAAAGGTGTAAAGGGTAAATATGAAGATATATGGGGGTTGATGGGTTGTTATGTGTAAGGAAGATAAGATGTTCCTTTTAACCTCAAATACACAAAGGAAGGATCCAAATTGATTAACCCCAAAGGAAGGATCAATACATAAATGAATCAATCGATTGGAAATGAGAATAAAGAGAAAGACCTTAGATTCTGTTTTATAGAAAAGAATGTGTTATAGATTTAGGAAGATTAAATACTTTAATTGAAATGAATTGAATAAAAGTACTAACCTCAAAATGCTATAGATCTAAAGAATTCTATTTTTGGGTGTCTACACCGAGTTTATGGAAAATTTGCAATCGGATCTGGAATAGAAACGCAGAGAAGAACAAAACCTAAAAATCTTTTTCCGATCTAACTCAGTTCCAATTTTGACCCAAAATTTTTGATTCTGACATTGAACAAAATTTCAAATCTGACCTTGAATTAAATGTCACCTTTGATCTATAATCTCTGATTCTAACCCTGAACAAAATTTCAATTGTGACCCAAAATCACCTAGAATCTCTGATTATGACCTAGAACAGAATGTCGATTGTGACCCAAAATATCTGACAGAAAATCTGTTTCCAGATCCTGATAATTTGTCGAAAAGGGTATCCGAATCTGCACTCCAATTCGCTATTCCAAACCTGTCCCTGCAAGAAGAATGGTTTGTTTATTGGGGGGGGAGGGGTTTTTCTTGGTCAAACCCCAGTTTTGGAATTAACCTCAATGTATAATTGAAATTGCATAAGTAAAACAAAGTAAATGAACAAATTCACCTTGCTTGTATAGAAACCCTAGTGGTGGATTTGAATTTGTGGATCCACAAGCATGTATGTGCCAAATGGATGTAGAATGTAGAATTTCAGATGTAGGATGTCTCAAATCAAATGCTTGTAGATCTTCAACACCAATCTTGAATGGATCTTAGAATAGGAAGAGGCTTGGAGGAATGTGGATGGATAAATCTTCAACAAGAGGGCTCCATAGAGCTTGAATCCTTCAATGGCTACCAATGGATCTACTTGATGAATTGAATGCTTGAATTTATTTGAATGCTTGAATTATTTAGATTAGATGCTTTCTTCAATAGATCACGCATAGAGTAGTCTTAGATAGTTTGTGCTTATGCTTCAAGTCTTAGATTGTTAGAGAAAATGAGAGGAGAAGGCTTCCTTATATATGAATCTAGGGCACAATCTTCTAGAGAGGCCTACATAGGAGAATTCAATTCCAATTAGACATATATCCCTAGAAGAGGACCTATATTAAATATAATTTAAGAATCGTCGCTTTGAAGACAGAAATAGCCGACCCGGAAGTGGGAATTAAACCTTTCCGAAGCCTGACATCTGAAAACCCCAGAATCATGAAATCTAGACCTTGGGTTAGAAAAAAGGTCAATTCTAACCTAGGTCAAGGTCAAGGTCGATCTTGACATAGAAAGGTCAGTTTTGACCCTGAGGTCAAAAAGTCTCAGTTTACAGTTTAGGGTGCCAAAAATAGGCTGGAGAAAAGTGGGAAACGGGGTAGAACAGGGTAAAAAGCCATATCCAAGTCAAAGACCCATTCAAGGCACTTGACATGACCCCAAACCACTTAATTAGAAGGCTAAAATAGTCTATAATGGAAGTTCTTCCATTTTCTGACTATACACTTATAGAACAACCGTTTAATCCTTTCCAACTTTTTTCAGATAAAGATTGTAACTAAGAGTGTTTAAAAGATTTGAGATAATTTAAAAGAAGTGAAGTATCCATAAAGACAAAAAGTTCTTCATTGATTCTCCAGGACAAGAAAACAAATTAGAAGCTCAAATTCTTCTCAATCATTCTTCTCATCAACCTTTTAACCTTTTAAATATACAAGTAGTAGTTACAATGTATTCTTTACAACTACTCAAATTCAGTTTGTAAGATATACTTCCTTATGTGTTCGATGTCCCCAGTGGAGTAGCCAAAAATAGTTGGTTAAAATTTTTGCAAGTAACTAAGATTACAACTTGGAAAAATTGGAACTTTAGAAAAGAGTGTGAAATTTATTTCTCCTTTCAAAAATAGGGGAGATTCCCTTCTTACCATAGGTGGCTTCAACAAAAACTGAATTGAAATACAAACAATTCCTATTTCCATGATAATGTCGGTGGCTTAAGGATTGACGTAAGAACAACACTTAAGACAACATTTTATTTATAATAAATTGAAACAGATAAAGAAACACAAAGTCTTTTGTACTTACTTCGAAAGATGATTCTAAAAAAATAATTGTTGGGATTAATGGGAAGAAGTACTGAGAGGGGAGGGGTGAATCAGTACCTCTAAAACTTTTAACACTTTTCACCTTACTTCATTAGCAATCAATCTTTATTGTATTACCAACCAAATCTGATGTTCTTTTTTATGCATGTAATATTAATTCATAAAATTAATTGTATGTAACATTCATAGAAACATCCATGAAAGTAATAGACACATAACACAAGATATGATATCACAGAAAACTCATGTTAGGAAGTAAAAACTGCGGTGGGGATGGCACCCACAAAACTTCACTATCTGCAGATTGGAAGGGAGTCAGCTAAGGCTTATAATTTGATCACTTTTGATCATCTACCCTATTAGGAGTATTAATGAGGAGACCTGTTAGGATCTACTTTGTTAAGAGGTTTAGCAACACTGATGTAGTGTCCACTCGGTTAAGAGATTTGCAATAGGATTATTAAATCCACTTTCCTTGAAAGGGTTTATTAAGTGTACTACACTTGTTAGAATGTGTACAATATGTATGACCTGACTATATGCAATCTATAATTATTGATCATAGATCCATTAAAGCTTACAGTATATGAATATCACCTATAGTGATTGATTAATACCTTTTCTTGCTTGTCGGTAGCCTTGGTTCTTGTTCTTGAAAATTGATTTGATCTTTGTCTGTGCTTCTGCATGAATTATCTTGTCCAAACCTTAAATTCTCTCAGAGGCTACAATCATCATCGAACAACATGATCATAATTGATTGAGCATCTATTTATACAAGCTCATTGACCTATTCTAGAATCACGCATTACAATGTTAACTCTAGATCCAAGGTATACAACTTGACCTTGATCCTTTAGTTTGCATGTTTTAAATAATTTAAACTAATAAAAACAATAATAATTACATTGATTTTCCCTCACATAATGGATTTAAAACAAATCAACAAGCTAAATATAAAACTTAGTGATTTATCTGACGTGGAAGTCAGGTCCACTTTTTGCGGGATGTAACTGACTCTCGGTATCTGTTTGTCAGTGTGAACTGAAAGTCTATCGCTGTTCCTTCTTTGAACTGTTTGTTGGGTTCCCTTCATCTGTCGGGTTCCACTCTTGACTATTTCGTCGGGTTGCACTGTTGGTTACTCATTGGGTTCCTTTATCTTTTCTGTCATCCGGTAATACTAAATAGCGTTGCATTAGGATGCTTTGTACTTGGAAATATCGGTAACCTTGGTGTCGGGTAGTGTTGTACCCTGTCTATCAGTGTAGTATAAACTGACGGTGTTTATCATGTTTTTCCTTGCATATACTAATGGAAAAATATAATGTCTTCAATCTCCCCCTTTGACATTAGTATTAAAAACTGATATGTGCAAAACACTAAAGTGTTTAGTATGTACACCATGTATATATCCTTGTCATTATATGACTCCCCCTAACTGTATGCATCAGTATAGTATAAGTATTTGTACTATACATTCCCTTTTTTTCTTTTCCTCTTTCCCCCTTTTTTTTCATAAGATTTCCCCCTTTTTCATAAGATTACTGACTGTACATATCATTTCCCCCTTTTTTGATAATCATGACAAAAATGTACAACTTATAAGTTGTCAAAAATGTGCAACTTATAGAGTTTTAAGAATGTGGGAGTGACTGTTCTTGATATCTTCTAACATTTTCTCCCATTTCTCTTTGAGGAGTTCTAGTGCCATGTGCTCTAGTTCAATCCTGGCATGCATATCATAAATGTTGTCTAGGACAGACATTTATGGGGTGGCAATAAGTGTTCTTTCCTGTGTCATATGGTGTTGCAGTAATGTGAGAGTTGGTAAGAGTTGAGATTGAAGCTCATTCACCTCATCTCTGAACTTTGTTTCTGCAATCTGAATATCCTGTCTCAGCTTCCTAGCTTTCTTGAGCTGGTCATTGTGCAATTTGATTGCATCTTCAGTGTTTGTGAGACCTTATGCACTAGCTTGAAGATTAGCATCAATTTGTGCTATCTTATTGGTATACTCCTTTGTGAGTTGATCCAATGTGCACAATTTTTGAATTAAGGCTATTGCTTCTGAAATTATAGGGTCTAATGTGCTTACCAGTTTAGATAGCTTTACCTTGTGCAATGTCACTTCTTGTCTTATTTTCTTTGCTAACTTGAATTCATATTTCTTCTCAAGTCTTGCTTCCATAGCCTTTTCAACATCTATATTCTAAGACGTGATAGCGTCGGTGAGAACCACTAATTGATCAAGTATGGGAGTTGTTTGATCAACATCTGTATCAGATACAATTTTTTGGATGATTCCTTTTGCAACTTTGAGTACCTTTGATTCTTTTATGGCATTTCTCAGCTTATCTTGGATAGCTTTCCTTTCACAAAGTCTAGCATACTTTGTCAACTTAGTAGGATCCAATGTTCTAGGATCACATATTGGAATCTCAATTATTTCATCCAGAGTGACTGGATTTTTGATCTTTCTCTTCTTCTTCTTTCTTGAGATTTGTGTAGAAGCAGATGTATGAACTACCATTTCTAGTTCATTTTTTTTCTCTGAGGTGCTTGGCGAAGGCTTTGTAGATGAAACTTCTTGTGCCATTTGCTTGGTGTTTACCTATAGGTTAGGTGAAGACGTCTCTTCATTAACCTTGGGTGTTTCAGCAGATTTCTCTTTTATTTTCTTTTGTGGTTCATCTGTATTTACTTCTTCACTCTTTTCCTTCTTCTTTTCCTCTTCTACCTATTTTTATCCTTCTTTATTCTAACAAATAGACTTGTCTTTGTGATCATTGATAGCAGCTTGTTCTGTAGTTGTATCTTTAGATTCATCTGTTGTATCCTTTGTTTCTACATCACCCTTGTCTATGGGTATTCTTGTATATACAATAGGTTCTTCTTGTCCTTCTATCAGATTGGTGGCCTTCATCAATACTGGCATATTGTTCTATGTGCTCATTTGTGTTGCATCTGTAGTTGTGTCCTATTCATCAGTTTGAGCTTGTTGAATAGTGATATCTTCATCCTTTTGAATTTGTTCAGCAGGGTCCAGTCTTGTTATGTCAATGATTGAAGTGTTTGGCCATGTCTCATCAGCAACATCCATGTCATTATTTCTTGGTGTCTTCAATGCTTGCTACTTTTCTTGATCCTTAAGAGATATGAATATTACATCATCATCCTTATGTGGATCCTTATCAGAATCATAGTGATTAATATCTTGAATGTCAAGATCATCCATGACTTTATCTAAGTCAATGGGCTCAGTATCCTCCACATTATTCAAAGCAATGTGCTCTGGACTTGCTTTTTCTTTCTGCTCCTCTGTATGAGGTGTCTCAGTGAGAAGTAATGGATTCTCATAGCTTGTTGATTCTACAGGTCGATTAAGAATTTCTCTCCATTTAGCATCTGTCATGCTGTCAAGATCTAAGAAATTTCCCTGTAGCACCTTGTAGGCTCTTATATTTGCCACAAATTTATTGGAATTTTTTTTCATCATTTCTTTTATCACTTCCATTTTGGATTTGGGAGGCATGAGTGTTACAAGTATCCTCTCCCTTGCTTCCTTTTCAAAGTTCAAGGCATAAGACCATCATGCTGAAATTTTGTCACTTAGTGGTTTGGGTATTTTGTTAGAAAACTCAACTGGTACATATTTGAATTTATCCATAGACCTGATTATTGCACATTCTATTTTATTTTTGTCCTCGGGCTCCAGCTTTGCCCATTGTCTAAATTTCCTATCAGTCATAGTACCTGTTGTAGCAATTGAATCAACAATCTCATCAATTGTTTGAGGGGTTAAGCTCTTCTTATCTACTTTAGGCTCATCCTATTTTGAATCTTCAATGTCGGTCTTGGTTCTGATGAGTCTTCTCCTCCTTTTGGTAGGTGTTTTCTTCTCTATTTTTTGCTTCCTCTTATAGGTCCTCACTTGACCTTTCTTAAGGGGTGTAGTATCTTTCTTTGCAGTTTGGCTCCTTTTTCTCTGAGCTGTTGTAGTCCTTGGTTTCTTGGTTGGAGGTGGAGGCATGTCAGACTTTATGGATTTAGAATTTGTTTCATGCTTATCTTCCTCTTCACTCATGACACCTTATTCCTCGGTGTCCTCTATTTGTTCTTTCTCCTCCTCATTTACCGATAGCAACTTCTCAAGATTCTTTACCATCTTGTTTTTCTTGTTGATAGTCTTCTTTATGACTAGGCTCATTTTTATTTTAGATTTGGCCTCTTCATATGTCCCAAATCTTTGTTGCTTACTGTCAAGTGGCTCATTCAATAGTGCATAAATTTCATTTTTTTCTTGATCTATGTTTATCTCATAGTCAAGTGGTGGTAACCAGGTTGTCCTTGGTACAACTAGCTTAATATGAGTATGTTGGTTAACAGTTTGTCCTCTCTTAAGATTTTCAATCTTTGACTCTCTATACACCCAAGGTGAGAGAACAAAAGGATGTCCACCAACAAATGGGTCAGTGTATGTCTTCTATCACTACCCTCTAAATTGACAGGTACAGCTCCCTGATTGTGTATGATATTCAATGAATATATTTTTATCGATCATCAGGTTTATTCCTTATGAGTTTTAACCAAATTGTTTGTAGACACAAAAAATTCAGGCAAGGATAATGTTTAATCTATATTCAAATCTAATCTACCTATTCTAGAAATGCATATTCTACTGAGGAGAACAGAAGCAGAATCGCACATAGATAGAAAATAGAATTGCTTACGCTGCAACTTCTAACATGAAATAGAATCCAAGCAGGAATTACAGTTCCACATACAATTGTACTTTCTATTCTGATGCACTTAAATTACTGAATGAATAGGAGAAGAATCATACATGACAAGAAAATAGAATTACTTTCACTGCAATCACAGACATGAAATAGAATCCAGCATGCAACTGCGGCTTCACATATGACTGTTCTATCTATTCAAAATGCAAATGATTCACTAAAATGGCGCAACAAACATGAGACAAAGCCTCTGTAAATAGAATCAATTTTGCTTCATTAACAAGTTTGTCGACCCTTCCTACTGAATTATTTATGGAATTTATAAACTCTACAATACATCAGGCTTCTAAGAGCCAATGACCTTCCCTCTTCTTCAAATACAAAGAGACAGAATACAAAGAAAAAGACTTTTCAAGTCTGAGAACTCGAACAGTCGCTATGGAATCTGAAACTCTTCATCTCCGACTAGCATTATCGAGATGAATCCATTGGGCCATGGAATTGAAACATCATTTACTCTTTGAATGATTTCAAAACGACCCATGTGGTCAACATTTTAAAAGACTTCAAAACCATGGATATATTGGCAGGCGGATTTTTTAGTTTTCAGTGCGAAAATGGTAGTGGCGCACTTTAAAATTCTAATTTTTGCTTTTTGCTACAGTGCATGAAATCCGCTTCTGAAAGTTGGAGAGTGTTCTGTTGAGTAAAACAAACCATTCCGCATCACCAGACTTCAACTTAGCATATAGTTAATGCATATTTGCGAGGTGCGGAAAATCACCTGAGAGGTGCGAAAATCGCACAGTGCAAAATTCCTCTTTGCAGAAAATCACCTGAGAGGTGCGACCTCCGCCTTTGAGTAGTACAAATGAAAATCCTTCTTTGCGGGAATCGCACCTAGTAGGTGCGATTTTCGCATAATGGAGAAGCCACTACCTATCTTTCCGCACGTCATTTTTAAGTGCGCGGGCTACTTAACTTAAAGCACATGCTTTATTTGATCTCTTAAAACAATAACATAATATTCCTTTTTTATAAATCGGGCCCACCTTATTATAACCAAGCTTGCGGAAAATCATCAGCAAAGTGCGAAACCCACACAAGGCAAAGTTCTTCTTTGCGGAAAATCACTTGAGAGGTGCAAAACCCGCACAAGGCAAAGTTCTTCTTTGCAGAAAATCACTTGAGAGGTGCGAAAACCGCACAAGGCAAAGTTTTTCTTTGCGGAAAATCACTTGAGAGGTGCGAAACCCACACAAGGCAAAGTTCTTCTTTGCGGAAAATCACTTGAGAGGTGCGAAACCCGCACAAGGCAAAGTTCTTCTTTTCTGCGTTTGCAGAAAATTACCTTCTTAGTTAGAATTCCGCCATGGAGAAGATGATTTCTAAAATTCCGCCGAGCTCGTTCTCGCTCATTTCTTAGCCAAATTGCTCACCGTTTGTTGCATTAGGATCGTTGAGACCTGTAGAATCAATCCATACCAGTCTTCGATCTCTGCCTGAGAAAGAACATTGATTAGAGCACAAATCCTTGCCGGGTTGGGATCTACAACCTACCCAAATATGAAAAGACCTCAGAACAACCTGCCCGGCTAAGAGAAGGAAAGGCATTGAAAGGGAAACCCGAAAAAGATAGCCTACCTAAGAAAGACTTAGACCTAGACTTAGACTGACCAGACTGACTTGACATGACCAGAAAAAAAGGGGTGACTGAAAGTCAGACAACAGCTGGCTCCGACTGGGGGATCATGTACTGCAAAGTGCATGAAGAATTCAGCTTCTCTGGTTTTGGAAGTGCCTTATCCTTTGGGTTGCAGAGTCTAGACCAAAGAGAACAGTGAGAAAATGCATACAAGGAGAGCGGAGGAGAGAAGGGAAACTTGAAACAAAGCAAGAGAAAACAACTACCAACTATGACACAAAAGAACACCTACCTAACTAACTACTACGCAGGGGTTACCTACTCTTCGATTATGCATCTGGTATAGCTTCAAATCCTGCCCATTATAAGAATATTGCAGGGACTCTCCGGAAGGATATGCCAGTCTGAAAGAATTATTCTGATTCACCTGCACAATCTGGAATGGACCTTTCCACAAGGATTGAAACTTAGAATGCATTCCTTTAGGTTCACGTCTCTTATCCCACAGTAGCACCATATCACCTTCCATGAATTTTCTTGGCCTTGCTTTCTTATCAAATAGCTTCTTGACTCAGTTCTAATGTTCAATGATCCTGTCAACCATATCTTCCCTTTCCTCCTACAACTTTGTCAAATACAGAATTCTCTTCTCTAAACCATCTTTAAAAACATCATCCTCAATGGCATTTTTCAACTTACATGTAGCAAGTTCCAGAGGTAATGGCAAGTTGGCTTTAACTCCATATACCAGCTCAAAAGGTGAAATGCCTATAGCCCTCTTTGGAGTAGTTCTATCTGCCCATAGAGCATCATGCATTTTCTTATGCCAAATCTTCTGATTATCAGTCACCAATTTCTTCAAAATATTAATCAAGTTTTTATTACTTGACTCAACCTGTCCGTTACCTTGAGGAAAATAATCAGAAGAGTGTCCTATTTTAATTCCATAATCATAACAAAAGGCAATGATTTATGAGGATGAGAAATATGAGGCATTATCCATGATCAATTTTGTTGGGACCCCAAATCTGACCAAAATTTGTTCTTCGATGAATTCACACACTGCTTGAGATGTAGCCCTTTTCATAGGTTTAGCTTCAACCCATTTGCTGAAGTAATCAGTGGCAGTCAAGATGTATGAATGCCCTTGACTTGAAGGAGGATTGATTGTTCCTACAAAGTCCAAGCCCCACTTTTGAAAAGGAGCATCTATCACCACTGGTTTCAAAGGTAATGCAGCCAACTGAGGTTTTCTTGTAAACAACTTGCACTTTTCGCAATTAGCCACCCACTTGTATGCATCTTTGAACATTCCAGGCCAATAATAACATTGCATTAGAATCTTGAAAGCTATCACGGTAGATGAGAAGTGACCTCCACATGCTTCATCATGAAAATATTTCAACAACTTTGCCTGTTGTTCTTTATCAACACATCTCAGAAAAGTGCCATTAATTGCTTTCTTATAAAGAACATCATCATGGATGACATACTTCAAAGCTTTATTCCTTAAATTCCTCCTTTGTTTAGTAGTTAATCCATCCGGGCATTCCCCATAAGTGAGAAAATATGTGATATTTAAAAACTAAGGATCTTGTAGACTTACCATCAGCACTCTGTGATCGTCTTCTTCAACTTGCTGACTCTCTGCTATGGCCCTGCAAAGAGCATTCCCTCTTATGAGTTTTGTTGGCCTAACATCTATGTCATACTC
>MU228041.1:330391-355636 GCA_018584345.1 Thuja plicata
TAATGTGACTGGCTTGGTGGTGTCCCACTTCACTTTTCCAATTGAAGGAAAGTATTCTTGAAAATAAAAGAATATACACATTATAAGTGAGCCAAACTTACATGTGTTTGTCTTGGCAGACCTAATTGTTGTCATATTTTCATCAAGTTGCTTCAGTAGGATCTCACATAGATCCATTTGTATTCCTTTTGTGACAATCTTGTAAGCTGTGCTTATTTTTGTTGATGCTATGTTGTTTATCCTACTAGCTTGAAAGATTTTTTACTCTATGACACATGCATCGAACCTCAGTTCCTCATTGGTGATTGTTTTCACCTTAAGTCCTTTGTTATCCCATACAATGTTGGTGAGTTTCTCAACTTCTGGTTGAGAGGGATGCTTATGAGCTTTTGGTTTGTTGGTTATAGGGTAACCTGTTACAATATGTAATACATCCTTTGTAATCTGTTTGGGTTTATCCAGCCATAACTTTTGACCATGCATTCTTCTTAGTACCAACCTAATCTAGTTGGTTTTGAAAACCCTCTGGAAATATAGGGCATTTGTTATCCCTTTTACTTGCAAGTACTTGCATTCTTCCTTTAGGTTCCCTTGATCATCACATAGATTCTTATAAGCTTTATCTATCTCCAGATCACCAATCACAACGATCTTGCAGTGGATATACTATCTAACGTCTTCTATCAACAAACCCCAGGTGGAATTTTTGAGAACGCGCCAGAATTATCGGGTTGCGAGACAACCTCTTGGCATATCTTGTATTTTGGTTCCACACAAGTGCTATTCTTGATTAGCTTAACAAAATTATTCTTTTCACTCTTCAATTTGGCTGTTCTTGAAGTCATTGCCATTATGTTTCAAATTTAGGGCTTTTTCAAAAATAATAATAGAGTTCTCGGTATGCTTGGTACTTATTTCAATCTGTGTAACTTGTGAGTGATCTATTTGGAGTGTGTTGGATCGAGTCAAGGACACTCTGCTAACTGCTCTCTTTTCACTCTTTTTTCACTTTTCTCTATTTTCTCAATTCGTGTGTGAAGAATGAAGTGCTTCCATCGAGTATTTATAGACTTTTTCCCTAAGTTTGTCATAAATGCTCAACAACTCGTCAGGTCATGAAGATGGAGTTCATTGGGTAAACTCTCAAATAACATTCTCGGTGTTGACAAGATGCTCAAGATAGCTTTTAAGATTGTTTATTTCATTGACGGATCTTAGTGTAGTGTCAAGACAACATTGTAACTTTGATTCCTTACCAACGGGTGTTGGTTTGGATTAGCGACTTAGCCTTTTTACTTGTTGACCAATGATTCTTGGTAACTGTAGACAGATCATCCTTTTATGTTCACCGATGATTTTTGGTATGTATTTACCAACGAGGTTGTTTTCTCAAAATTGTAACAAGTTGTTAGGTCTATTCAAAAAAATTTCAAATATGTAATCCCTGGTTTGTTTTTGCAAAATGTCTTGTGAAGAATACTTGAAAAAACCCTTGTTTCACATTTCATAGCATAAATTTGGTCCTAAAACCCTAAGCGTTGAAGAGGTTTCTAATTTCATGTTACTTTTTATCACTTAAGGTCATGTCTTGAATGGGTTCCTTTTAAAACGTTCATGTTTATTAAGTTTTCGGTGTCCTAACCCCGCGGTCATGTTTTATCCCCCAAGTCCAAAGTCCGCGAATGTTTAAAAAAAATTCATTATGTGTCATGCAAGCCTTGTTTAATCTAACGATTTTCACTTTGCCTCATAATGAAGATGAATGACTTTTAACTATCAAGGGAACGCACCATTCATCCATGTATCCCTGGAAGATTTAGTCGTAGATTGAAAAGAAAATTGTTACTCACTATAGATCAAAGTTGATCTGAGGGATCACGCTTTGTCTGTAGATGAAAGATGAACGAAGGATAATATTAAGGGAAAGTGCCATTGTGACACGTGTTCTAGGTGGGCCAAAGTGTCATAAAAATGAAAGGTTAAATGGAGGATAAGTTAGATCTAATCTAACGGCTGGCACAAAGCCTCATGACAAAGATGTTGCTGAGTTACTCTTCGAGGGATAGTGCCGTGATGACGCATGTCTTCAGTGGGTCTAGATTTGAATGAGTAGATGAAGTTAAATTGAAAGGATGTCAGATTTGATCCAACGGCTGGCGCAAAGGCTTATGGTAAAGATGCGCACACAATAGTCATTAAGGGAAAGCCCCATGCTGCCACATGGAGTCTAGTGGGTCTGGCGGATGACTAAAGTTCTAAGTAAATGCATAGCATCTTCAAGAAGATCTGACGGTTGGCACAATGCCTCCAATAAAAGAAGTGAAAATTTTAATCATCAAGGCATCGCGACATCTCGCCACGTGCCCCACAAGATCAAAGTTGTAGGCCATAGGAAGGCTAAGTAAAGACCAGTTAAGTTGATAAAGATCTAATGGCTGGTGCAAAGCCTTAGATCAAAGGTAATGTTGTTTTAATCAATAAGGAATTGTGCCATGTCGCCACATGTCCCTGCAGGATCGAAGCCGCAAGTTATAAAGGTGATTAAAGTCACTATAGATTTAGAAGATCCAACGGTCAACGCTAAGCCTTAAGTACAAAGTGTCTAATATTTACTCATCAAGGGAAAGCACCATGATGACACGTGTCCAAGTTGATGGGGCTCACATAGTAACGCAGAGTTAAGTAAAGATCAGACAGGTTAAGAAGGATTGGACGGCTAGCGTGAATCCTTAGGTCAAAAGTGATTGAATTTTAACTATCAAGGGAATGCGACATGCTGCCACGTGTCTAGGGAGATGAACGTTGAGGAGGATCTTCTGTAGACCATCCGATATGGTTAAAGGCTAATAGAATCAACGGTTCTGTTTTAAAATACAGAAAGAGAAAGTTTCGACAGTTGGACGCTAAGCATTGAACTCCGAGGAGTAATGGCGAACATGTGCTTTCTTCTGAGTTAAATTTTAAAGTTTAAGATGATGGGATTTCTATCTTGTCGATCACTAAAAGCATTTTGCATAATTGACATCAGTTGCAGGGAAGAGTGAAATTGCAGTGATTGCAGTCAAATTTTCAAGCTTCTTGCAGAACTCGTAATCTTCTGGTACTGATAATTCTGGGTTGTAAGAAATCTAAGGGGATTAATAGGGTGTGCAGAAAGAGAAAGGTTTTATTCATTGTTATACTGTCAAACTTTAAATTCACAATGCCGCCCAGAAGAGAATTCTCCGGGAAGGTCAATTACAAGGATAGAAATGTATGCCATGATTTGTTGCAACAATTAACCATGTCGACTAATGATGCCTCAAAAACAAAAGAATTAGTCCCCAAGGATCCATGCCTAAAAATCACTGAAGGGTTATATGATTTGGGTCAGTCTGTTAGGGATGCCAAAATAGGTATAACTGGTTTGGCCTTGTTTAAGGTGCTCTTTGGTCAAAGAAATGCTAATCCCCCACATAATAATGTATGGCAGTTTGATGTAGGAAAGTAGGTAGTGACTAGTATTTTTATGGATATGGACATGCTTACACGTATAGCTAGGAATTATGACAGCATATCCAGAGTATTCAGGGACAAAAATGGGCAAGTCGTGATAAAAGTGACTATACAAGAGATTAGGGAGGCATTCAGTTTGAATGATCCAAACACTTCTATGGATAAGATTGATTTTGTTCAATTAAAGGAAGTTTACCAAACCCAGAGGAAATACTTCAGAGAAGAGCCCCTCAAGCAATATTTTGGCATAGTTGGGGACTTGGTTTTGGTAGGGCCTAACACAAAAGAACCTTTCAAACTTGATTATTTCACTTTGAAGGCCAAATTAGTTTATAGGGCTCTTTGTCAAATATGTGGAGATGATGAGCAAGTTGAGATGCCTATCCATTATATGCTAATGATGGTCGAGATTTTGTACCCCCATCTAGAAATAATTTTTTATTTCACCCCATATATTGTAGACCTGATTCATGAAGGGATGATAAGTGTCCAGAATACAAAGGTGTCCAGACCTTTTGCATGGTATTCATTGTTGATGCATTTGTTTATGTATAAGGAGGCAGATTATTTTGAGAAGGAGATAGAGCTGACAAGATTTAAGGATAATGAAATCATGCCTGTACAATTGTGGATGCAAACATGACTTGGGACAATAAATGGGCTAGCTACATCAATTTTGACAGGTATTTTGCTGCCAGACTCAGGACATTATTGTTGAAGGAGGACCCTAGGATTCCTGTAGCATTATCAAAATTCTTGAGGCCAAAGGAATATGACCAAGAGCTCAATATAGTACATAACTGGGGTGATGTTATCCCTTATCATTTGTCAATTGTATTTAGGGTCTATGGTTTTAGGGGAGTGCCAAACATTTTACCCTACAGAGTGCCCCTTAAGATAAGATTGGCAGAGGTCCTAAGGCAAATTGGAAGTTTGCAAGAAGATGCCCTAACTGGAAGAGGAAAAGGAACAACCTTTCTTGTAATCACTGTAGCTCGTCTATTTATCATCACCAAGGGAGGATGGAAACACTTGCAAGATTTTTTGAAACCCTACAATCTGACCACATTAGTATCCAGATGTGTTGATCCTAAGGCATTCATTATGGGCATGTTCAGGGAAAAGACAAAGTGTGTAGTGTTGAATCATCAATTCAACTTTCCAGAAGGCATAGTCAGAAATGAATTTGACCTAATTAACCAGGAAATAAAGAAAGAAAAATGGTTGGCTTACAAGAAAAGCCTTGATTTTATTCACCATTTTGATAAAACATATGATCCTTTAAATGATTTCCAGCCTTGGGCCAAGAAGATTGAGTCACTAATGGATATGTTTGAAGAAATTATGCAGGCTTTGAGCCATAAAAGAGATAACATATTGCAGACAGAGCCAGAGAAGGCTAAAGCAATTTTGGGTAAAGCCTTCCCTGTTAGAAATATCCCACAAGGAGAGTATGTAGTGTACAAATGGAGGGGATATAGCACAATTTTACCAACAAGTGGACAAACTAGTGATCCTAAAGGAAAGAGGCCACTAGAGCCTAGTGCTCAAATTTTTTCATCTCCCAAGAGGCAAAAGGTAGAAGAGGGACAAAAACAACATGAACAGGTCTATTCTCCCTCCCAGTCCCCAATGTGCATGGATGAACAAGCTATAGCTCAGCAATTAGTGCAAATGGGAAACACTGGGCATATCTATGTTACATCTAATGAATTTCAAGAAGGAATGCCTGAAGAGCCAAAACATGCTCAATTGGATCTGACTGTCACAGAATTTTCTAGCAAAGAGCTAGATCCATTGACACAACAGGAAAGTGAGAAATTTCTTTCTGATGACAAATTTGTTAAAGAGAGAGCATTTTTGCAATTCCCATGGAGAATTCATATTGATGAATTCAAGAATAGATGCCAACAAAATCAAGAGGAACAACTTTCCAAAGGCAAAGAGGAAATTGAAAATGAAATAAAATAGGAGATGTTATCTAGGTTTGAAAAGATAACTCCTGAAGAAGGCAGAGAGATAGTCAAGAGGGAAGGAGTATTGATACTCCTTGAATGGGACATAGCTAACGCTATTGTTTTTTATGCCGTCAGGAAGGAAAAAAAAATATTTCATGTCATAGAAGCAGAAGTACAACAAGCTTCAAAGGGTGTAAAGTTCAATGAAGATCATGCAGCCCTGGTTATGTGGCAATTGAGAAAAAGAAACCCCAAGATAACTGATGGAGATACTCAAGCTAAGCATTCAGGTAGCCTTTTGGTAAGGAGAGTTGTAGAAACATGGGCTATTGAAGCAGTAGGTATAAATTTGGAATCTGCTAAGTTTAGTGTAAGTGTAGTCATGAAATTAGAAGATGAACTCAAGAACCTAAGTGAAAAATTTGAGAGAGTTTTGGGTGCCTATAATGAAGAGAAGATGAAGACTATTGAACAGGCTAAAAGGATTGCTGAACTAGAAAGTAAGAAATTAGAAAGTTTTGTCCCTCAGATGATGATTTCTCAAGAACCTTACCAACCTTCATCATCCAGCCCATATGTCACTTATCCTCCTTCTCCTATGCCATCAAGCCCTGTTACTCTAGCAGATGTGGAGATGGAAAGAGACATATTATTTGCTGAAAGGAAAGGCTAGAAGAAAATTATAAAAAAGATCTTGAAGAATCTTCAGCATACAAAGAAGCAGAGGAATGGGTTAAATAGAGGTACACTGACCAAATATACTCCAACCTCTTGAGATGTGCTAAAGAGGTGAATCTTGGTGATCTTTATTTGTTGGGAAAAAGGGTTTTTAACATTATTAATGAATATGATGTAGACAAAGATCAATGGGGTTTGGTAATGGACACATGGAAAGGAAAAGGGGCTGAGGTGAAATTATTCTATTCCATGTCCAAAGAAGAGAATAATATTGATATTGTTTTGACTAGAACTCACAAATGTCTGAAGCTAATGGCGGACTTGGATATCAAAAGGAATATCCTCATCAGAAAAGTAGAGACCTTGAGGATAGAATATTCAAAGGATAGGTATGAAATGTACCCTAACATGTTCAAAAGAGATGGTGATATAAAGAATGAGGCGCTGTGGTTGAGACAAATAAAAGAAACAATAAATGCCCGGACACAGCATCATTACCTTGGAGGGCACATTTTTGTTTATTCAAACTATAAACATCATGAACAAAGCCAGGGAATTTTTTGAGTTCTAGAAGGGAGATTTTAAGAAGGAAAGCACCAGCTAGGGTGAGATCATTAGCAAGAAAGATGAATTCCTTGGTTTTAACTGACCAAGTGATGAGGTGTACACTTCTTGGAAGGACAGGTACACAATTGTTGATCTAGGTGAAGATGAAAACATGCAGATGGACGAAGAAGCCCAACAAGTTGGTTGATATAGTTGAGAGTAAGGATCCTACATCAACAACATCAAGGACAACAAACTTGAGATGGCTCACACTGAACAACTTTGAAGCAACTGCAAGTGCAAAGTGGTCAAGAGACAAAATGTGCCAAATATCTATTGTAACAAGAGTGGTTATCACTCCATTAGCTATTTTGTCTTTTTAATGAGTAATTAATTTTCCTTTATTCCAATTGATCTGAAGCTTGTTGCAATCCTAATATATAAAAGGATTCCCAAGATCATTGGAGAGGGATGGAAAATTTGTAATGTAAACCATTTTGTAAAAATTTCAGTCAAGAGGGGAAAGATAGTATAATTTGTACTAGATATTGTAAGAAGTGAGAAATAAATAGTTGAGAGATCTTTTGTAGGTTATCTCTGAGCATTTTTGTATACTAAAATAAGTTTTTCTAAATATAATACAAAGATCCAAATTCCAATCTCTCATGTATTATGTGTCATATGAGTTATAAATTTTTTGACTCAATAGCATAGTTTTTTTGTGTTTATGTAATTATTTTAGAGTTGTGATCTAGGATCAGATTAAATTAGGCTCTGATTTATGCATAGATTCATTTGACACACTGCAAGGACTCTATCAGTAGTATGGGTTTTGGGGTGGTAGAATTATAATTTGAAGTTGTTGGCAAACATTAATTTCTGTATATTGTATCTAGGTCAGAGTATTGCCCAAAAGGATAAAACACTGATATGAAGATTACAGGTTTTGTTTTATTGCATATCTATTTACACATTGGCTGTGTTTTCCTAAATGAAAACATCTTAAAATCCATTAAGTATTCATCTGTATAAGTTTGTAATATTTTCTATCTCATACTCCATCTCATGGTTGATGTTCAATGGGTAGTTAGCCAATTACCTAGTATCTCCTGGTCATGTTGAGTCATTATGAGATTATTGCTTGATAGTACCTTTAAAGACATATCAGAAGATATTGCAGGGTATCCCCCCTTGGTGTAGCAGGGCCTAAAGTGTAGAAGTATTAGGAGAGTTCTTTTTAGTCTGTCCTTTTCTTGCATGAGTATACATTTGGACATGGTTCCTCTATAAAAACATTCATAAAGGGAAGAGGTTGTTGTTATTTTTATTACAACATAAAAAAGAACCAACACAAGTAACATAATATGCATCTTTATTCATGTAGATTTTGACTATCTACCAATTTGTATAATGGAACTGATGCAAAATATGACTTGGTGTAGTGCAGTTCCATACTTACTTGTTCATCTTTTAGGTGGCGGTGGTGATGTCACCAGATCCATGGGATGAGGTGTCATTGACTGCATTTCTTGGTCCATCTTCCTCAATGGTTGAAGCTTTTCTCCACATTTTCTTTCTCATTTTCTTGATTTCTTCAATGGTGTTACCATTTGCAAAGGTGGTGGTTTCTGTTATTTGGTCTCTGCAGTCCTTCTTTAGATGTCCAACCTTATAATAGTGTAAACATGGCATTCCTGAGTTGGTCCAGCCTCTAGACCTTTTGGTCCATGTTCTCATGCAGTTTGCTGCAATGTGACCATATCTACCACATGTTGTGCAGTTTATCCATGTATTGTAATCCCAAATATATGAATTACTGACTCTGCTTGGTTTATATGCATTTTCTTGATTTTTGGGTTTCCATGCTTCAATTTTCTTCTTCCTGCATTCAAGAGATGTGTGCCCATGCATTTTGTAGGTGGGACAATACTTATCCATATAGGTTTCCTTTTTTGGTTCTTTCACCTTTGATTTACATTCATATGCTTTATGTCCTTTCTTGCTACAATTATAACATTGTCCTATGAATGTAAATGTGGATTTAGGAATACCTTTTTCTTTGCTCCTGCAAACATTTGAAGTGTGGCCTTGCTTTCCACAGTGATTGCATGTCAGATTCCTTGGTCTAGGATTGATGTAGGCATATTTTGGATCATCTTCATTTGATGACTCTCCATGCTCAGTGTACCCTAGTCCAGTGTTGGTGTTGGGTCTTCTTTGTGCATTCAAGAATTCATCTATCATTTTTGTACTTTCTTCAGCTCTCTTAATCATGTCATTATGTTGTTGCTGAATTCTAACCTCATGCTTTAGTTTTTCATTCTCTTCTCTTAGTTCACCAATAATCTATATTCTTTCTATGAGTTCCATATTCATTCTATTTGCTTCTTGACTCATAAGAATAATCTGATTTGTAACCTCATGGTGATTCTCTGTAAGTCTTTCTATCTCAGACTCTTTTTCTTGTAGCTTTTATGTGATATTTATTCTATCATCAATAGCTAGTGTTATTTCTTGTTCAGCTTCCCTAGCATTGTTCATGACATCAATCATCCTTACCATATGTGTCTCTTGACCGTTTTGCAGAGATTTGACTTGTCCAGCCAGATGTAGATTGATTTTAGTTAGGCTTGTGATGCTTTCATCTGATGTATCTGATGCTTTACTTGTATTTGACCCTAAAGACTCAAAGAAATCTATAATATCTTCCTCTTGATAATTTGTCTCATTACAACGAGATGCCATATTATTTCTTTCATCCAACAACTGTCTCATGTTGATTCTAGCTTCCTTATACTATTCATAGAACATCTAAATTTCAAGATTTTTATTCTCAATATTTTTATCAAGTCTGTACTTCTCCATTGTATGATCTTTTCTCTTAAGCCTTTAAGATTTCCAAGAAGAGACTCAACTCTGATACCAATTGTTGGGATTAATGGGAAGTAGTACTGAGAGGGGAGGGGTGAATCAGTACCTCTAAAACTTTTAACACTTTTCACCTTACTTCATTAGGAATCAATATTTATTGTATTACCAACCAAATCTGATGTTCTTTCTTATGCATGTAATATTAATTCATAAACTTAATTGTATGTAACATTCATTGAAACATTCATGAAATTAATAGACACATAACACAAGATATGATATCGAAGAAAACTGCTGTTAGGAAGTAAAAATCGCGGTGGGGATGGAACCCACAAAACTTCACTATCTACAGATTGGAAGGGAGTTGGTTAAGGATTACAATTTGATCACTTATGATGATCTACCCTGTTAGGAGTATTAATGTGGAGACCTGTTAGGATATACTCTATTAAGAGCTTTAGCAACACTGATGTAGTGTGCACTCGGTTAAGAGATTTACAATAGGATTGTTAAATCCACCTTCCTTGAAAGGATTTCTTAAGTGTACTACACTTGTTAGAATGTGTAAAACATGTATGACCTGACTGTATGCAATCTATAATTGCAGATCATAGATCCATTAAAGCTTACAGTATATGAATATCACCTATAGTGATTAATTAATACCTTTTCCTACTTGTCAGTAGCCTTGGTTCTTGTTCTTGAAAATTGATTTGATCTTTGTCTGTGCTTCTACATGAATTCTCTTGTCTAAACCTTAAATTCTCTCAGAGGCTACAATCATCATCGAACAACATGTTCATAATTGATTGAGCATCTATTTATACAAGTTCTTTTACCAATTTTAGAGTCATGCATTATAATGTTAACTCTAGATCCAAGGTATACAACTTGAACTTGATCCTTTAGTTTGCATGTTTTAAATAAGTTAAACTAATAAAAACAATAATAATTACATTACTTTACCCTCACGTAATGGATTTAAAACAAATCAAGAAGCTAAATATAAAACTTCAGTGATTTATCTGACGTGGAAGTCAGATCCATTTTTTGTGGGATGTAACTGACTCTCGGTATCTATTTGTCAGTGTGAATTGAAATTCTATCGGTGTTCCTTCTTTGAACTATTCGTCGAGTTCCCTTCATCTGTTGGGTTCCACTCTTGACTGTTTCATCGGGTTGCACTGTTGGTTACTCATCAGGTTCCTTTGTCTTTTCTGTCATCAGGCAATATTGAATAGTGTTGTGTCAGGATGCTTTGTACTTAGAAATATTGGTAACCTTGGCGTCAGGTAGTGTTGTGCCCTGTCTGTCGGTGTAGTATAAACCGACGGTGTTTATCATGTTTTTCCTTGCATATACTAATGACAAAATATAATGTCTTCAAGAATAGATAGGAAAGCACAAAGTCTTTCACCTAATATCCTCTTTCTTAACAAACACTTATCATTGAAGTCCAAAGTCTGTAGATTTAAGTTATTAAAACCACTTCCATCTATATTAATCATTATTCGTGAAGCATAAAGTCCTCAAAAAACCTTAATTAAAGCACTCAAATGATACACACAAGATAACTATCAATTGATTTGATAAAGGATCAACAAATGCAACATAATAATACACTCATTGATTTCTATATTAACAACACAAAGTTTGTGAATCTTTGTTCCTTCTTTTCAATTCAATAACTTAGCACAATGAAACTCAAAGTTTTCAAAATACAAGAGATTCTAGTTGTAGACACCCTAAAATGGACAGACTTGCAACCTTACATTAAAACACTAATTTTCATCTATTTATTAATGGTTTTTTTAATCATTACTTAATCATCTATTTCTTCTAAATCCATTCCCCAAATTATTTAATTATTTTCCCAAAATTAATTTTATTTAATTAATTAATTAAATTCAATTTCCTAAAGTTTAAATTTAAATATTTAAACTTATTAATTAATTCTTCTAATTAAATTAATTTCATTGAATTAATTTAATTTCACTCAATAATTCAATTCTAAATAAAAAATAATTCAATTATCTCATGTTTGAATACTTTAATTACAAAAATAAATTAAATATTCAAATAAATCCTTTCTCAAAGTTTAAAAAGGTAACTCATGATCAACTTCTTAGTTAACTATATCATTACCTCTTCTCTCCAAGTTAAAGAGGTGGAGTTTACTGGTTGATTCTTAGTTAACTAAAAAATTACCTCTTCTTTCCAATTTGAAGAGGTAGAGTTTACTCGTTGCTCCTTAGTTAAACATAAACATCACCCCTTCTCTCCAAGTTGAAGATGTGGAGTTTACTGGTTGCTCCTCAGTTATCTAAAACATCACCTCTTCTCTCCTAGTTGAAGAGGTGGAGTTTACTGATTGCTTATCCAATTCTTTTTGATCTAAACCATTCATCCTCCAATCTCTGGGATCGACCTCAACCATCCAAATCATTTCCATATTCTATATGATCAACCCTTCATAACCATTTGAAGGATCCAGGATTTCAAGCTTTGTGCACACTTACTCTGCAGGTTTCTTGCTAGAAGCATAAGTATTCTTGTGATCATATCAATATCATTTTCTACACATTCCCAAGTCATAGACACTTCCAATACCAATACTGAGAACCATACACACAACGTTTCAGAAGGAGTAGACAGAAACAATAGAAGCTTCGAGCA
This sequence comes from Thuja plicata, assembly GCA_018584345.1. NCBI lineage: Eukaryota > Viridiplantae > Streptophyta > Pinopsida > Cupressales > Cupressaceae > Thuja > Thuja plicata. Next base: position 342,616 of record MU228041.1, read on the forward strand.
TTACGGTTTGCATTCATTTTTTTCCTCTTTGATTGCTTGTTATTTTGTTGTCCTTAGATTTGTTCTTAGTAGATTTGATTGCTTTCCCCCATTGCAAATTAGTGCTACTAACCCTCGTTAATTTGAGTTTGGATCAAGATTGGATCTACACATTTTGGTGAACCCAACGTGAATCGAACAACCCGATAATCACTTGAAGATGACAAATAGAATTTTCCGGCCTCGTTCATACAACCACAGTTTCATTTTTCTTTATTTATTTTTTCTAAACTTTGTAATTTTTCAATTGATGGAAGTTTTCTGCAATCGACGAAACCTCACTGTAATCGACTGACTTAATACCACAAACAATCTGTGTTTTTTGCAATCATTTTTTGTAGTTTTTAGTCTCTGTTTCTAGAATTTTTCCACAATTGACTGATCTATTTCACAATCGCTGGAAGAATTTCATAATCACCAGTAGATTTCCACAATTGATAGAATATTACCACAATTGATAGTAGTTTACTACAATCACCTGCCAAAATTTTGCATCTAATAGAATCATTTCGCATCTGACAGAAGAATTTTGCAATTACTCTATTTTATCAATTTATTAATCAGATCTAATTTTTTTCTCAGTTTCTCTGCTGGAATGAGAAAATAACATATGGCCAAAAGGATAATCAGAAGCACCCCAGGTTCTAGATCACTAAGAGCACCCATACGAAGAATTACTAATTATCGCACGCAACAAAGGGAAATCTTGGAAATCGCAGTTGAAGATCAAAGCAAATCTTTTAACAGGTATCCAGATTCTCTCAAGCATTTTGCAGCCAAGTACATGGTTACCATTAGCCTTAACGGTCTTAATAATCTTGGAGTTGCTGAATATTATTCATTTTGATTGTTAGAAGGTTTTAGTACTAATCACTTTTTGACAATTTGTGGTGTGGAAACGGTTTTAACAAAGCAACCTAAAATCAACTCATTTCTCTTTTTGGTGCTTATAAAGAAAAGTGTATGCAAAACATCACAATCTCACTTTTCCAATTTGGTGCTTAAAATTGACATGGTGGTTAACAATTGAAAAAAGACAAAAAAATATTTAAATTTGGTGTATATAAAATTGGACAAGCAATCTTCATCTACTTTGGGCTTAAAATTGAACTCGCATGCATGTATGGATGATAGCTTAGTTCACACTTGAAATTTTGGTGCTTAAATCGATTAACCTTATGTCTTGATTCTTTGGTGCATTTGCACAATCTGTTAGATTAACAACCTTTATACTTTTTTAGAGAGGCCTACCTAGGGAAAGAGCTTCTTCCTCATAGGATGACCTTAAATCGGTAATCCTTCCAATCGGCATATAAACAAGATGCAAGCCAAAGCTTCATTTTATATCTAGCCAAGCTCAGGAAAGGTGTGTTGATGATAGCCTGGATCAGGTGAAGTAGCCAACATGGTCAAATAGGCTTTTAATTTAGTCACACACCTACAAACCGATTGGATAGATTCCACGGACCTTACTACAACTCATTATTTAGAGACCTGCCCTTTTCATCTCTGAACAAGTGTATTATTATAGTGCAAGGGGTTGCAGAATTCCCCCCAAGATTCCCAACATATGTGTTCCAAGATATTGTGTTGATGAAAGAGATCTTCATTAACATGACAACATATATAGCAAAGGAAAAAACACGAGCACCTACATCGTGGATCTTCATGTCCTAGCAGTGTGACAATTGTTGTGTGAGCTGACGAACATCCAAAGCATTGGGCCTATAATATTGCATCTTGAAGCCAATTGACCTAGATTAATCTAACTGTCTTTGTTTCAACCATGTGAAAACATTGCAACTTGCAAAAGTTGTAAAACATACACATTTCTTTCTTGGATCTTCAAAACACTGTGTCTATTATGCTTGCTTGTATGATCAGTTTCCAAAATGAAAAAAAAATATCTCAAATTGTCAAAATGAGTCAAACGTGTTTGAAGTCAAGGGTGTCAACCAAAATCTATTCCAGAATCACATCACTGTTCTAGAGAGATCATTTTTATCAGATAGTTTTCTAATTGCTATCATTTTTCAAGATTGTCGCACTTTGCCATAATTGACAAAATTTCATCACAATTGACAAAATTTTACAGCAATCAAGCCTTTTATTGCTACAATTGATCCTTTTATTGCCACATTCATTGAAATTTTACCGCAATTGATCTTGCATTCTACCATAATCGGTAGAATTTTTTCGTAATCGACCCATCAACCTGTGCATTTGTTCTATCAGAAAAATTGGATTCCCCTATCAGTACTCTACATTTTTACCAGTCTAAAACCTTGGAAAAGATTCCCCATTTCATGTGAAAGAGCAGTTTACACATCCTAGGAAATAACAAAGAATCTGTGTGAATCTCAAAATATCTAGGGTCATCCCTCTTTGACAGTTTGACTATTATTTACCATTGATAGTTCAAAAGTTCAGATTAGATTATCTTGATCCCATTATCTCACCTTCATAAATCTTTATTAGTGATTTTGTCTCATCTAAGGCAAGAGTCAGAATCAGTATCTTACATCACCAATCTCTGAGATCAAGAGAAATCAAAATTTGTTCCTAGAATTACCCTTGTCAAACATAACTCTGACTCTCCTTGAGAGATTATCCTTTTTGTTTTCTTTATATCACTCATTTTAGTTCAAAACCTGGATAACACCATGTCTCTCACACCCTATGGAGGACCTTCTACTAGGTTGAATTCTAGAATCCATCCCGATGAATCCTACATTAACTAATTTCCCCCATGGGAAAAAGAGCGAGAGGACAACCCATTTAGAAACACTGATCCTACTCTTTACATTGAGAATGTACATTCTATTCTGCAAGGTTCCCGTGGACCCACTATATTCCAAGATGTCATAGAGGAAGAGCTTAAATACGTAGAGAAAGATTCCTATTCCACATAATTATTTGATGTTGTTGTAGAAGAAACCCAAAAATATTTCTAGCCATGTTGATAAAAAAGGGAGTCAAACTCCCCGCTGAATTCAATGTGTCAACAATATGGCCTGAGAACCCACTAGTAGGACAAAGCACAACTCAAACCTCTCAAATGGATCCTGTGGTATCTCAAATTTTCTCTCTACCATCATCAAAGAGAATGACATTAGTGCAGACTATGTCAACCCAAACTAGCTCTGCCAATCAAGCTAGTACATCATCCACCCAAAACATGATGGGCTCCCAACTAAGTGCACCCTTGGTCACCAGTTTATCTCAAGAATTGGCCTCGTGGCCTTTCACATTAGGCATTCAAGCTGTGTCATCAATTTCACAAATGAGCAATAACCCATTTGTGGCTACTCAGACAGTGTAATATATCCCTACTAGCTTTGGACTTAATACTTCGCTCCCACATGGATCAATATCTATGGTTCAGATATTCAGTCAATGTCCACCAAAGGCTACAACTTTATTCCAACATGGATCCCAATAATGAAAACAATAACAACAAAAATCTTGGACCAATCAAATCCCCCTGTATCAGAATCACACACTGGGAAATCAATACCAAGTCCCAAGGACTAGATCATATGTACCAACACAAGGAACACAGAGGTGAATCCTTATACCTACCACGACACAAAGATTCAATGACAAGAATGTTCCTCAATCTCCAACAGACATGTTGATATAACAAGTTCAAAGTCTAAAAACACAAATGATGGACATGCAAAATCAAGGGCAAACCATGTCTTACACAACAAAGGACTTGTATCCATACCCATTTGATCACTCACTGCACATGTCTCCATTTCCCACTCACTTCTTGGTGCCCAAATTTGACAAATACATAGGTAGTACCAATCCTGTAGAGCATATCAGAGAATTATTTGCTAGATACATTAAGGTTGAACATGATGGAACTTACCTAATGTGAATGTTTCCACAGAGTGTCAGACCAGCAAAGGAATGGTTCTCACACCTACCCCATGGATTTCAATCTTGGGGAGAATTGGCTAAAAAATTTATTTTTCACTTCCATCATAACATTGGACGCAAGGTCAACATTAAGGACCTCTACAAGATTAAGCAAAAAGATGGAAAATTCTTTGTTAAATTCTTACAAAGGTGGAGGAACATTGAAAATAGAATAATGTATCATGTGCTTGAACAATACCTAATAGTCATATTTATTGACAATCTAATCCCAGATATTTCATTCACAACAGAGATGCAACTTGCTCCAAATTTCAAACAACTCATAGAACAAGGAGTTTGATGTGAGAAAAACCTGGTCAAGAGAGGAATCCTTGCAAATCCTACCCAAATGAACACCAACAATAATGCAACAGATAAGGCCAAATGGTGGAATGAGAACAAGAATGTCACCAATGATGCTGCCATTGACATCAAAACAGTCAATTATGCTCAACACAAGATTTCACTACAAGGAGCACCCATGACAAATCAAAAACCCATGGTGCACACTTAGCAGGAAATTATTCAAATTCAAACACCCACTATTCAAGCTGTAGTTGTGTCCAACAACCAACCCAATGCGCAATGCCCAAAAAGGTTTTTGTTTCCTAAATGTGACTACACACCATTAGGAGAGTTGATAGAGTCAACATTGACAAAGATGATTCAAACCAATAATATCACTATGCCCAAAATAAGAGAGTACGAACATGGTGCTGTGAAACCCAAGTGGTGGAATGATAATGAATTTTGTGAATATCATTGGGTAAAAGGACACAAGACACCCAACTTCTATCGATTGAAAAATGTTTTACAAGATCTAATTGAACAAGGGATTATTGATGTCACAAATACCCAATCCAAGGGTACAACCGATCACACAATCTTCAATGATACATTCCATGATCATAATTAAGGGAAAGCCTCCACATCTGTTGGAAAGTCTAAGAAAGTGAACTATACCTATTCCAACTATGATAGCACCATAAATTGAATTAATCCTTTAGTTAGCCAAGTTGCTATGATTATTATCAGAGATACCAATGCCAAATGTGCTGTCACAAAATGACATTCTAAGGTGTTTTTGAAAGGAATGCCTTCCACTTCAGATACACTAGCTAATGCTACATCTTCCAATCCAAAAATAATTCTAGTGGATTAGCTACAATGCACACCTAGCCAGATCTCTATGTTTGACCTCTTGTGCATATCCCCGTAGCATAAGCAAGCTCTAGATCAAGCCCTTCAAAATGCAGTTGTCCCATGGGATATAAGTCTAGATAATTTCCAAACCATGGTAAATTACATTACTGCCAACAAGAATGTTACATTTATAGACCATGACATGCCACCGCACAAGCCTCTGCATAATGATCCCTTGTATCTACTTATCCAAGTTTACAAACACATAATCTGAAGAATCCTCATTGATGGTGGGGCCGGGTTAAACATATTTACTATGAAAGTGATAAAAAAAATTGGGCTATTATGAATGTAGCATTCATATCACCAGGAAGATAAATATCAGGGCATATTATGAGGAGGAAAGATCATCAAAAGGTATCCTCATGCTACCAATCAGGATAGACCAAGTCATAAAGAATACCCCATTTCAAATCCTAGACCTAAATCTGGGATATAACATGTTACTTGGAAGGCCGTGGATACATGAGACACAAGTTGTCCCATCAAATTATCACTAGTGCATCAAATTACCATACCAAGGGGTAGAGATAATCATTGAAGGATATCTCAACCCATTCCAATACCGCAATGCCATAAGAAGAAATACAGATAATCAAGTGCCTTCAAATCAAGAAGCAAGTATTCCTTCTGCCTCTGATTCTATCCCAAATACATAAAAAGAAAGTCGGGGAAGATATAAATCAAGGACAAAGGATGTGGTGAGTATAGCTATGAGGAATCTTTTACCATCACTAACATGCTTCAAAATCCTAGGTCATATGGCATGCCCAGACTGGTGGAAACACATGAAAATTTGGAACTAGTGATATTCAAATGTCCACCAACCACATTTGTCAAATGGGGGGACATAGCTGAAGAAAACCCTTTTGATCCAGACATCAATACTTGATTGTATAAATATTCTCAAGAGACACCGCAAGCACGAATACCCCAGTCACAATATGGGGTTGGTTTCACTATGCTAGAAAAATTTGGATATGATGGTAAGACTGGTTTGGGGGAAAGACAACAAGGATTAATGGAATTGTCTTTACCACCAACCCAAAGAAAAAAAATAGGGTTAAGATATGGAAAAAATAGAACTAGTACAACCATCTGAGATATACCCATAGACCAAAAACAAATTGTAGAATTAAACTGGGGGCAAAATCTGGAACATGCCCTAATCAACAGTATACTCCAGTGGTTATTTCCATCGGAAGTGGAACCCTTTAATTCCCAATTGAACATTAATCAAACTATCCAAGACAATTTATAAAGTGAGGCATCTAACAAGTGTTGTAGCATGATCGATTCCCATGAGTACAAGTGGTTATCTCTCCATAATTATGAGTCACCCATCCTTGACTATTCCCCTCGGTTCGTCAGTACTATACACCTTGAAGAAATGTTTGACCATAGAAGACCAACTATGTATTGATAAACATATCAATGTAAATTTTGTAGGTGGTGCATCCACATACCATTCTAAGTTTGTCGGGACTGTCACTATGGTTTTGTTCACCCAAAAAAAGTCATCCCCCCATGCAGAACTTTGTCTAGTATACTTTGAACTGATAGAATGGAACCAACAAGGACAACCTGACATAGATCTTTTTGAGAATGTTGAATCCATTACAGACTTCATGGGATTCTAAGAAGGCATACCATCAGGAGACCACAAAGAAGGCTTCTCCTTTAACCTAGAAATATTAGCATAATTCAGGGAGGAGGCTCCTCTTTCGAGTCAGAAAATCAAAATCAAAAGGAAAAAATATTAGTTAGTAAGTGAAAACCAAAAGTCACTTTCTAACCATAAAAATGAGAAAAAAAATAAAGGGCGTATCTTCTGGTGAAAACCTCTCTGAGGCACCAGAGGATGGAAAGATGGAACTCCTCCCCTTAACAGAAAAAAAGTCAGTGTTACTAGCAGAAAAAACAAAGGAAGTCAATATAGGGGATGAAAAGGACCTTAAACATATCTATTTGGCTAAATATCTTACACCATAGGAAAGAGAATGATTCATTAGTTTCTTTAAGGAAAGACAAATCAACTTTGTGTGGTCTTACGTAGACATGCCAGGTTTGGATCCAGAGCTAGTGCTACATCATCTACCATTGTTACCAAATACAAAACCTGTTAAACAAATATTGAGAAAGATTCATTTGTACATCACTTTACTTGTCAAAGAAGAATTGAAGAAAATCCTAGATGCAGGCTTCATAAGACCCATTTTTTATGTGGATTGGATATCTAATCTAGTGCCAATAACCAAACACAATGGTCAGATCCATATATGCACAGATTTCAAAGATTTGAACAAGGCTTATCCCAAGGATAATTTTCCTCTACCAAACATCGACATGATAGTTGACCTAATAGTAGGGCACCAAATGTTATCACTCATAGATAGTTTCTATGGATATAACCAAATTAGGATTGCACCAAAGGACCAGTACAAGAAAACATTCACATGCACCTAGGAAACTTACTGCTAGAACATTGTGCCATTTGGTCTAAAAAATGCAGGTGCAAATTATCAAAGGGAAATGGCCACGATCTTTCATGATCTAATTCATAAAACAATGGAAGACTATATCAATGACATACTAGTTAAATCAATTCTTAGGGAAACTCACCTACAAGTTTTGGGCCTGATATTTGATTGAATTCAGGAGTACAAGGTCATACTCAATCCAAAGAAGTGTGCATTCAGAGTTACTGTTGGAAATATTCTTGGATTCATTGTATCACAAAGAGGCATCAAAGTTGACCCAGAAAAGGTCAAGGCAATCCTTGACATGCCACCACCAACTAATCTGAGGAAACTATAGGTTCTACAAGGCAGACTGCAATCTATCAGATGATTCATTGCCTAACTAGTAGACAAGTGTCACCTATTCCAACACCTACTGCATAAAGATGTGATCTTCATGTGGATAGAAAAATGCGAGAAAGAGTTTCAAACATTCAAGGATTATCTATTGAAGTATCCTATATTGGTGTCACCCATTCAAGGCAGGCCACTCCTCCTATATATCTCAGTAATGGAGTTAGCACTAGGTGTTCTCTTGGCACAGCACGATGACCAAGGAAATGAAAGAACCATTGACTACCTCAGTAGAACATTGGTGGGCTACGAGATAAATTATTCAAAAATTGAAAATTCATGTCTCACAGTTGTCTTTGCTTCCCAAATGTTATGAAATTACATGCTGAATCATCAAACAAATCTCATAGCACACATAGATCCATTGAAGTACTTGTTGATTAAAGCATCACCAACAGGTCGATTCACCAAATGGTTCATTTTCTTAAGTTACTTTGACATAGAGTACGTGGATCAAAAGGCTATCAAAGGGAAAGTAATTACAGATCAACTAGAAGAGGTACCACTACAAGATCATCAGCCTATAGTGTCTGACTTTCCAAATGAATTCATTCTCACAGTATAATTGGTAATAGAGGTTTAGCAAATATTCTTTGAAGGGTCATATACAAACCATGGTGTAGGAACATGGATATTACTCATTACTCCCAATAATGATGCAATTCCTAAGTATTTTTGACTCAACTTTCCATACATGAAAAACATAGCTGAGTATGAAGCTCTAGTCATCGGATTAAAGACACCTATACAATGGAGGATAAAAAACCTAAGAGTCTATTGTGATTCCCAATTGGTCATCATCCAAGTAAACAATGAATACATGAAAACATACAATAAATTGATCCCATATAGATATCTAATGGTCAAGCTATGGGATTCTTTTCATTTCATTATTTTTGAGTAGGTTCCAAGAGTTCAAAACGAAGCAGTGGATATGATGGCTATTATAGCATCCTTGATCTACATGTCGGGTAACGAAACTAGATCCTAATTTATGGTAGAGAATTTAATGATACTGACATATCAAGCTCCAATCACAGAGTCAGCATGTGTCCTTGTTGGACCTAAGTCCCCCTGGTACCATGATGTATATACTTACCTCCAAAATAGTACCCTACCACTCGACCTATCAAGAAACCAAAAAAGTTCCCTCATCTACCAAGCCTCTAGGTACACCCTTCTCGCTACTACTCAATATAGGAGAAGTCTAGATGGAACACTTTTATGATGTCTCACTTCCACGGAATCCCAGAGAGCCTTGTACGAGGTACATGAGGGAATTTGTTGGGCACATGCAGGTGACTAGTTTGGTAAAGAATATCATCAGAATAGGATACTACTAGCCCACAATAGTGACAAATGCTAAGAAATATGTGCAAAGCTATCAACAATGTCATATTCATGGAGATCTTATCCATGCACCAGCTCAAGATCTCAACCCAATCACTTCACCATGGCTATTTTCAAAATGGGGATTTGACTTAGTAGTAAAGATTACACCAACATCTTCTAATGGTCACAAGTACATCATTGCAGCAAAAAAGTACTTTACCAAATGGGTGGAATTAATTCCTCTCACACACATCATTGGTAAGAAAATATCTATGTTCATACTAAACAACATCATATGTCGATATGGAATCCCTCAAACCATACTCACATATCACAATACACCTTTTCAAAATCAAGATGTTGGAGATCTTTGTTACAAGTTCTCGACAAAGCAAGGTTTCTCTTCATTTTACTATCCCCAAGGGAATGGAAAAGCAGAAGCCACTAACAAAACCATCCTGAAAATCTTAAAGAAAATGGTCAATGAATTTGGGTGAGATTGACATTTGCATCTCAGCCCCTCATTGTGGGCATACAAAACTAGTGTGAGAAAACCTATGGGAGAAACTCCATTCCCACTATTATATGAATCATAGGTGGTCTTACCCCTTGCTTAGAATCTCACTGAAGAACATCATTTCAGATGAAGACTACAGAGTAGCTAGACTCAATGAACTGGAAGTGTTGGATGAGAGATGACAAAATGCACTAAATCACTTACAAGGCTATCAAAATTTCCTTAGAAGAAACTATCACAAGAAGGTTAGACCATGAACCTTTGAGGTAGGAGATCTCATACTCATGGAGAATCAAAAGAACTAAGTAGAAAGGGTTAAACCAGGAAAGTTTGAGCCTAATTGGCTAGGACCCTACGTCATCATAACATCATGCAACAATGGGGCATATCAATTGGAAACTCAAGAAGGAGATCAACACCCTGGTCATATCAACAACATGCATCTTAAAATGTTATATGCCTGAGGTCCCAAGGTTAAGGAAACACCTCTAAAATCTAGAAAATACAAAAAAAATCAAAAAATATAACAGGTTATCTTGGTGAAAACCTAGCAAAAAGGTGCCTTGGTGAAAAAAAAAAAAATTCAAAAAAAAAGAGAAAAGTAAAGAGAAACACAATTGCTCTCTCAGTGAAAACCTAGAAAACAAGCACTATTGGGCAGGTACCTTGGTGAAAAATTGGTAAACAAGTGTCGAGTGTTCAAATCATGCTTTGCCATCAATGAGCTCCAAAAGATCAAAGCTTGTGCTCCCCACATGCAAGATTGAGTACCCAAGCTTGTTTTCAGAAGAACAATCCACATTGAGCATCACACTTATCCATGGTTTGTACTGGTTCACTAGACTAGGGGGAAATTCTAAGAGTCCTTAAAAAATCCCTAAAAATCTTAAAAAGTGATAAAAAAAATCCTAAAAAGAGCAAAATGTCCTAAAAAAATTAATCATCATCAAAAAAATCCTAAAAAGAGAAAAATGTCTTGAAAAAATCAATCATCGTCAAAAAATCACATATTGTAAAATCTCAGCTATAAATCATCTTTGTTATCAACAAGCGAAAGGTGATCAAACAATCAATCAAATGTGAAAAGCATGAGCTTCACAAATCAACAATGAACTCATATGACTCAATTTTATCAACAATCAAATCTGTCATAAAATCAAATGATTCATTCAATCAATCAATCAAAATATCAATTGTCTTAGATAGTGACAGATATACTCAAAACCAAATAGATCAGTCTTAAATGAGTCATCCATTCCTTAAACAAGACACTATCAAGCATCAGAAAATCAAGCAAACCAAGGAATAGTAAATTGTTAACTAGGTCAGTCGTATCAGTCTGTTGTCAGTTTATCTTTCACAATTATGTTCTTACGCTACTCAAGGATACCACTAAGTGATGAGAGTAGCTATGATGGATCATGATATTTTTGTCTTTGATTGTTTTTTGTGGACTGTTTCAATTCAATTCTAGGGCAATAACGATTCAGGATAAATGGGGTAGGAGCTGTCACACATCTGGCAGCCATACACTTCTACGATCTGAGCTAACCCCTGGAAAAGAATTGAACAATCCTTATTTATTATGTGCTTGTTGTTATCAAGAAATCATAGCGGTATCTAGATGGTCAATATCTGGGTGCATTTGATTTTCTTTCTTGGTTATTTACTTGTTGTTAATAGAGATCATAGTGGTATCCAAATGGTCAATATCTGGGTGCATTTGGTTCCTTTTCTTTTAAAAAAAAGATCATAACGGTATTCACATGGTCAATATCTAGGTGCATTTGGTTCTCTTTCTTTTCAATTTCTCTACTTTTGGTTTCAGAGATCATAGCGGTATCCAGATGGTCAATATCTGGGTGCATTTGAGTCTCTTCCTTTTCATAATAAGGTGAAATGATGAATAAAATTGGAAAACATAGTAGCGACTTTGTCTCATCACTCCCTCTTTCATTTGTTTCCTTCCTATCACAACCTATCCCTCACTAAGTTTCTTCCAACTAACACATGCATTTAATTAGACACATGGTACATTTTAGGGTTGCATTCATTTATTGCATAAAGAAAAGAAAAGAAAAACATGCATACATCATCAATAGATCATATAGATATGCATTCATCATAAGAGCCATCCTGCATACATATGTAAATATCATAGGAAAGTAAAGATCATACATCTAAGAGTCTGAATAATAGAATCACATCAATGCATATAGCCATAAAGCATATCATAAAGTGCATCAACATATACAAAACATATAGAAATAAACTGCACATCATATAGAATCGTGTCATAAATAAGAGCATCCCATATATCATATGTCTGAGTACAATGGATAGTCGCAAGTCTCACATAAATGTGATCAACATGAATGTCTATAAATATTGGTACAACATCAGTAAAATATTGATACAAAAATGGTACAACAAAGTATATAGTGGGACAATTCTACAAAAATGAGTCAACAAGTGTTACCCCCACCCTCACCGCCAGGTGGATGAGAGGGTGGCATATCAAGCCCTACCCTCTACTACTGCAAAGGGTCTCTTACCACACCGCAATTCTATGATCACTATGCTTTTCTAGATCTCTGTGAGACACTGTAACTTAGAACACACTGGGAAGAAGGAACGATACCCTCATAGTGTCATCGCCTGTACTTAATCTCCCTCTGGGCCTCACAACATGATCTCAAGAGACAATCATGGGAATCCCTCAAAGATAGATCCTAAAAAATATCCAAGTAGGCTCTAACATTTATCCTACCAAATCTCAGTAGAAGTAACCCTAATCTCCAAAGATGTATCCTATGCCTCTAAGGCTACCAATCTAACCCGCAAATCAGCTATCTCCTGAGTCAACCTATCCACCTATGATAGATCATCATCTTGTCCACCCATGGACACATCCATCTGACCCTCCTCCTTGGTCCCTCTCATCTCCTCATCCCTAATCACCTAGGAGTCCTCCTCACTACTCTCACTCTCACTCCCGCTGCTATCACTGTTGTTGTTGGAAGCAGAGGACTCTGAACCAATCTCCTCAACATCCATCATCTCTACATCCCTGTCCTCTATCCTCCTCCTCACCCTCCTCAAAAGCTAAGGTCCCTCCTCCTCCATCCCC
>MU228041.1:355657-398798 GCA_018584345.1 Thuja plicata
CCAACCCGCCCACTCACTCGCCTGCTCACCCTAGGACCACCACGTCTAGTCCTCACACCCACCCCACCCTTCCCAGAATCTGGATCATTGTCATCACTCCTACCCTAACCACCATCACTATCTCTCCCTCCACCTTTCCCACCACCCTAACTCCCCCCGTCCTCCACCTCTCCCCTCATCTCTACCCCCATCTCTACCCCATCTCTTCAACCATCTCTCTTACCCCTCTATCAATGCCTCCTCATAATCACACCTGCAATAGGGCATGTCACATCAGTAAAAAAAAAAGGTCAGGTTGTCAACCACCAAGCATCAAACTATGGAGTCATGCCTCAAACAAACAAATTTCAGTATCAGTACCACAAGGATAGGAAATCATAACAGAATATCAGAAATGTCTTTATCAAAAGAACCTAAACAAAGAACATATATCAAATAGGGAATAAACAATAAAAAAAATATACCTTCATCAACAATGAGTGGGCACCAAGTCCATGGAATAGGTCCAAGACCATCTAACTCAGTTTGAGTAACATGCATCAAGATCAAGGCACCCCACAGTGTAATATCTTAGGGTCTTTGAGTGAAGTATACATAAGAGTTAGTAACATCATGTCACTCCCTGAACTATTGCAACACCCTGTCGGTGTTGTGTAGATATATCATGTATACATGATCTGTCATACGTCCAATTAGGAACCTCCTCTGATGGTAGAAGGGAAGGTGCGCATCCTCCTCATATCAAACAAGACACGATCTCTATGGCCTCCAAATAAAATAGGGCATCATGTCTAGCTACTGCCTCCAGTACATTAGATTCCCCATATGGGACTGAACCACAACTCCATCCTACATGAACACATATGGTCTCCTTGTAGGAAGATCGTGATCATCCACAGGTCGGCATACAACAATGCACTCCCACGCCCAGATTTGGAGCAATGTCACTCCGTATCCAAGTGACTTACCACCTTGGAAAGTCACGTAAAACATATGGTAGTACATATGAGACAACATACAAGGTCCCCAGGCATAAACAATATGGTCTCTCATGATACCCTATAAGGACAACCCCCCATCCTACAACTAATCCATGTTGCCTATGGTCGGGATACAAAATCCCACATATCAAACTACCGAGCAATGTGCTCAATCTACCTAAACCCATGACAAATAGGGACCATGGGATATCATAGGGATTGGACATCCCTAGTTGATTAGTAGGAAGACTAGTCATCTCTGATAACACAACAATACCAAGATGATAGGTAAACTCTACTAAGGCACCCTAGATAGGAACCTAAAGGATGCAGTAAACATCCTTGAGAGTGACAGTGCACTCTCTAGTGGGAAGGTGAAAGGTACAGGTGTCATATTGACACCTCTCTAATAAAGAAGAGATCAAACCCCTATTGGTCATGATCTTGGGCATGTATGTAACCCAATATAATCCTATGTCTCTAAGAACAACTCGCTCATCCTCATATGACTGAAAATTATATATCAAACGTGCAGGTCTGGACTCTCGACACCACAGAATGTTGCTAGTAATCTGCAAAATAGAAGTATGTGCAATGATCAGTGTGTTTCCCCACTTTTGGTTTGCATACCTTTAGACAAAAGTGGATTTTTAATGTGTAGTAGTGGTCTTGAAAGTTTGATGTGAATCCTGAGTCTAAGTCTAGCTTTCCCTTTAGGCTAGGAAACCTTTATCGAATTTCCCAAATTTGACATTTCTTTTGTGAGCTAGAGGGAATCCGTATCTAAGGTCATGTTTTCATTGGGTAGGTTAAGTTCCCAATCCAGTAAAGGCCATGGTTTGAAGATTTCTAACATCAGTCTTATATGCAGCTGAAGTATTTAGCCATAACCCTTCATTTTGTAGCACTGGTGGAAAATTGGGTTCGGGCTTCTCCACCGGTGGAAAAGCATGAGCAGAGTGCATTTTCTGCAAATGACTACTCTATGATGTCTCAGCAGGAAGTGCAGTTCACTAGGGCTTAGAAGGACTGCTATGTTAGAAATACACCTCTGCAAGCTGTGAGGAATGATTAAATAGAAAGAAAGCTAAGAGATAAGTTTGCTGGCAGAAAAGAGGAAAATGGCTTCTCCACTACTCCAATAGGAAGGTTTCGACCCGCAGAGTACGTTTTCTCCCAAGCCATTAAAATGAAGATATTTTGAGGAAGAATATATCTCATAAGGAATCCAAGACATAAAGAAGGCCGATGAGATCAACTAATATCATTTTGGTGCCCTGACAGGCCAAATTTCTCTATTGGCAGATTTTTGAAAAGAGAACACTCCCAAGGCATTTTTCCGCCCAAAGGAGAAGTGGAAAAGTAATTTTACGCTACCTCAGGAAAGTTACCATTAAGGATACTAAAGTGAAAAGACACTTTCTCAACGGCCCATAAGAGAAAAGTAATTAATCCAAATAAAACCATTTTACTTCATAACAAACTTTTTCATTAATGCCTAGGTCTATTCATTCATGTGGCACAGGAAGTCGGCCGCTAAATGGTAAGAATTCAAAATTTATAAAATCAGTTGAAGCTTGTGAATAGAAGCTACCATTTGTTTAACAAATCTTTTGAATTCGAAGCCTTTGATACTAATCATTCTTTACCCCCACATTCCTGAGAAATATTCTTAATTCCTGAATCAAATCATTCGAAGTATGGCTTCCAGATTTATGGGATTCAACAAAATGAATGGAATCACCTCTGAATAGTATAAGATCTCAGATACATGTCTGAAGTTCTTTGATATGCAAAAATTTTAGAGCAGGCTAAAAGTGGATCAGATGCATCCCATTTCTAAGAAATTGAAGGAGAGCAGATTAGTTGAAGCTGCTAGTTTTCCTGTGGCCGTTCAAGCCCCTGAATTGATCTGGGAATACATAGCTTGATACAATCCAGACACCAATAAAATTCTCTTGCCCAATGATACGGTGTTTCTATCTATCGATAGAGAATCAGTTCATAAATTGCTTCACATCCCAGAGCAAGCCAAGTATTTAGAAATGACATATAGTTGGGTGGTGACTGAATATATAGCCAAGAAATTAGTTTGGAAGGAGATAATGAAGGCATGGTTTCAAGAGCTTAGAAGCGCCAAAGGGAAGCTTCCAAAAACACTATATGGAACTAATCTAAAGCCAAAAATCATAGAAATCCTGGTGCTACTCCACAGGATCAGAGGTGAGAGTGAGGCACTCAATTTCATTGACTATCATTTCTTCCTGGTTCATGTAATCTGTTCCCAACATCATCATTGATTGGGCCCTTATGGTAAGTGAGAACCTCTCGGAGGCCCTAGATAAAGCTAAGTGCCAGAATGAATTTTACATGTCTTTAGTCCTTTTATATATTTTGGATACAATCCAAATTTGGCTAGGGCTTCCTAGATTAGAGGAATTTTCTGATGATGTTAAGAGTTACAAATTTTTCCCTTCTTTGCAATTGCACAAAAATTATGCTGAGTACCTTCGGGTTAATGATGCGTTTACAATGAGATTGTGTAGGGAGATGCAAGGCTATCTAGAAAGGAGATTCTCTCCTAAATCCATGGATTTTATAAGCTAGTTCGGATGTTATTTCATTCAATTTGGGGATTTCTCATACATTCGTCTTGCAGGATTCGACGACTTCCCTTTGAAGCTGCCCAGATATCCTACGGATATGATTGTGCTAGTGGAGGTGATGAGACAAGCGCTTCAAGTGAATTTGATCTGTGCTGATGCTAGGAAGAAAGGCTATGACTTCCCCATGACTATCAGAGCCTACATTTGTGCATCCTGGTCTAAGGCGAAGAATGTTCTAAAGACATTCTCAAAGAGGTTTTCATTAGAAACCTATGATGTTCTGAGGCCACAATATGATATAGTTAATTATGCTCGAGATTACCTACAAATGAGCCAAGATATCCATCATGTAGATGACATTGAAGACTACTGGGCCAACTATAGAGATGATTTGGAGAGTAGAGACAGATTCTATGCCAGGTTAACCATTGAACAAATCAAAAAGTTCAAGGTCAATCTTGCAGTTGAGGGGCTAGTAGATCACGACCATCACATTTATGATAATACATATCTCAAGAAGATCAAACCCCTCTCCATCAGTTCTAAGCCTATGCTAGATCAAGCCATCGATGACTTGCAAACTCTAATGAGTGGCATTTACAAGAGGATAGAGTAGTGGGTCAAATGGACGACAGGAAGAAGGAAGAGGTCAGAAAGGAAACCTCCTACTCAAAGGACCCTAGCAAAGGATACTTCCAACATTGCAATGAATTCTTTGGTGGTACTCCCAACTATGACCAAAAGTTCATCTCAACTAGCCAGGGGAGGTGATGAACCTCCTAAGAAAGAAGTTCAACCCAAGAAGACATGTGGAGAAGGCCCACTTCCAGATCTCGGGTCAACTGAAGAAGTAGTTTCGAAAAACCTGGCCAAGCCAACAGAAAAGCCTACCTAAAGTGTAGATCCTGAGCAATTAGTTAAAGATATTGCTTAAGATGCCCAAGTCAGCACTTCCACCCAAGACTCTCCAAGGTGAGGGTCTCCTGTCATAGTAGAAGTGGGTGAAGATACTCCCTGAACCACAAAATCAGAAGAAGAGGCCGGGAAAAAGTAGAAGGTTGCTTCAGTCGCCAAATTGTTGTCCTCTTCTCCTACCTCAGTAAATCCATTTTCTTCAAGACCAAAATCTACTCCTCCAGTCATTAGGAAACTATTTATAGAGGAGTTGGTATTTTCCACTAAGGTCACCAACACTGAATCATGGATAGAGAACACTCTAGAGTGCAGAAGAAAGAGAGTAGAAGAAGGAGCTCCCATCAAAGATAATTTAGCTCAAACCTTGCAACCTAGTGCCACTATAGAAAAGGATAAGAAAATGAAGACATTGTCCACATTGGGTAGAGATCCAGAGACAGGGCATTTCACTATGGAGGTAGCAAAACCCACTAAGGAGGGCCTGTTCGAAGATTTAACCCCTTAAGATTTTGAGCTACACTCATTTGAAATGAGTTTAGCCCGACATGATACCAAAGTAGATTGGTGGAAATCCACTAATGTAGTAATTGAAGAAGAGCTAGAAGAGCTTAAAATGGAAAAGGTATAGCTTAAGGTTGAAGTTAGTGAAATAACTAATTTCATCCGGCAGTTGGTCACTCCAGTTGCTAGTATTCCCAGTACTCAGACCACATTCGATCCCAATGCCATGGAGAATCAAGACATAATAGCCAAGTTGAAAGAGGATAGGAACTTCACATAGATTGGAAATGGATGGGTTGAGAGACTCAAATATGAGCGATTGGCAGTTGTCGAGCAACTGGGTAATGCTCTCTTAAGACTGGAGACGGAAAGGAACAACATTGAGAAGAATCTGTAGACTCTCACATCTAAGAGAGTGAAGTGTTAGGAGTGCATAGTGACAATCCATGTGGCAGTAAAGATGAAGACCAAAGAGGCATTGAAAGCCAAGATTCTGCAAAAAGGAGATGAACCTCTAATCGAATGGCTTCAAAGCCTAGAGTTCAAAATTGAGATGATCATTCAGGCTGAGATGGGATTGCAACAAGTAGATGTTAAGATCAAGGAAGAACAAAACAAAGACTTTAAGATTATTCAAGGTCTGCACATAGAATCATAGATGAGTGGACAAGGAAAATAAATGATAGGATTGGCCAATATGCGTAAATCATTTTCTGATTATGTGCACAAGTTGTTAGAGTAGTCTTCCACCCATTTGGACAAAGTGCTAGAACTCCAACAGTTGAGTGGATGTATTTATAAAGCCATGGAAGAATTGAAAGAATGGATAGATGCAATCAAGAGCCTGGCCAAGGAGCATTCCAGGTGTCTCATCTGATATACCAATATCCACGTCAACAGGCATGAGGAGCTTATCAGAGTTATTACAGCTGTCACTGCCTATAGGGCTAAATTAGGCAAAGGGAATGAAACTGAAGCTTGAATAGATTCTCCTCTTGTACTATTTTTGATAATATTATAACGGATAAACCTTTGGTTATCATTTCTGGTTGGGGAAGTTGAACTATTTTGGTTACCCCTTTTTTGTAACGGTCCAATCTGGGACTCTATATGTATTATTTTGAAAATCAATACAAAGGTCGGCTAAATTTTGGTGTGAAAGATAGCATTTTGCTAAGTCAATTGTGTGTCTAAATACCATTTCTTTAACTGTTCCATTGCATTTCATTTATCTTTCTATTGAATTTGAATGTTTCTTTGAAGTTAGGTTTATAATCTATATTCAAACTAGATTTCTATATTATGATTTGATACAGTTAATTTAGGGGAATATATGTTGTTATCCTAAGTTGGGAAATGTTTCTGTGATATAGATTGATTCATTGTCATTTCATTATTAATCTTTAGTCTTGCATCTGCATTTTCAGTAGAAGTTCATGAATTACCAATTTTGGGGGTTAATCTGATTGATGAAATCTTAGAATTGACTAGATTTAGAGTTGAATTTATCTTGCCTGAGCTATCTCCTATCTAGGTTTAGCTTGGTTTACCTCTTCTATTCTTAGGTCAAGAACATACCCCTGTTAGATTAGGAAAGATCAAAATTCACTGAAAATCATTCATATAAGGGAGCTGTACCTTTAAATTCAGAGGGAAATTAGTTTTTCAATGACAATTTTCCAACTGTTGTATTCAATTGTTTCTTCATATTTGGGCATCGTAGAGTTATAACAAAGAAGAACAATCTGTTTACCAACAGATTTTTGGCAACTCTATTGGGGAAACAAACAATCGTTATACCAGAAGTATATAATGATGAAAGATGGTGCTTCCCCATGAAAACATAATCCCTATGTTCCAACCAAATCTTGGATTCAAGGACAATCAAGAGGATCTTATTTCCTCACTAAATAATTTTGTCTGGAGATATAGAAGAAACACCAAAAATTATAGAAATGCCAGTCAAGTGCTAGAGAAAGAGGAACCTAGAGCAAAAGCACTTGAAGGAGCCATCTAGAGGAGAAATATAAGAAGGGCACAATGCTGAGTAGAGCGTGAATCTAGGCCATAGAATTAGTTGAAAACCTGGAGCCTAAAAGGTTTCTTAGGAGTACAAGGAAAGAAGGTAGCATAGACCCAGTCTTTGAGAGACTTGCAGACATTAACTTTTCTCTTTTAGAAGTACCTCACCAAGGAAATAGAATTGCAAGGAGCCAGAGTAGACCTTCTTCACCTCCTAAACAAACTACTCATTTGTCCACCACATGCCAAGTGTTAACTTTACATGAAGTAGTTGCCCATCCTGTTATCAAACTAACAACCTATCTAACCCAAGTAGCTATGACACTTCCTTGGGCCACCACAGTCGGACCTCTGCAATTAGCAGCATATAATCCTCTTCCTTCAGGATCTAGAAAGAACTTTCCCAAATTTTCTAGAGACAGGAAGTATCCATGGATGAGCACATTGCCACATTCTTTGCTTCAGTCAATATCCTAGCAGTACGAGAGGAGGATGTACCATCAGATTATTTGTTGAGACCCTTGTTGAGGGTGCTTCCAATTGGTTTCACCATTTACCTAATTATTCTATCACAGATTGGGCTTCCATGAGAGCTGCCTTTGAAAGAAGGTATAAAACTACTGAAGATGAGCATGCCCTATTGACACAATTAACTTCCATCAAGAAAGAACCCTCTATCAGTATAAGGGATTTTATAGCTAAATTCAACAAGATTGTAAATCATATTCTGGCAACTGACAGGCCTACGACAGGAAATTTGAAAACATTCTTCATAAGCGCTATGCCATCGGACATCAATTATGATCTAAGAAGAGTTAACCCTGCAGATTTGGATGCCACACAAAGAACTACTATAGAACTTGAAGACCATATGATCTCATCTAGGAAATAGAAGAGAGAGATACAATCTAGAGCTAGTAGTAGTAATACTGCATCATCAGATGAGATGATTCAAAAATTATCCAATGAATTCATTACCTTCAAGAGGCAAATTCCCAGATTTAATAATCCCTACCAGCAAAACTTTCAGGACTAGCCTGGGAGAAACAACAAGGGGAGAATGCTGATGGAAAGGCATTATAGTTAACTGCTCCACCAAAGATGCTAGCTATAGAAGCTTGTCCTAAAAAAGGAAACATGTGTGCCTTCCACCTAACTACAGATCACGATGGAGAAATCTACCCTGATGTATCTCGTGCTTGGAAAATGCATCAGACTGATGAGTGGAATGCTGGGGTGTCTAGAGCTGAACCAGATTCATACTCGCATGGGGACTCTGAAAACTTATATTTAGAGTAGGAATTAGATTCAGCTCAAGAAGCAACATATTACGCTACCATAGATGAGACCTCTTATACAGTCTTGACCCAAAGTCAGAAGGATAAAAGCCCTGCTTCAACACCTCCACTTAAAAATAATGAGGCATCTACCTCCTATTCTAAGGAGGCCAATCAAGGAGTAAGAATTCTACAACTAGGTAAAGAGAAAAACTCTTTTGACATTATTCAATTCTGTAGAGATTCCAAAATTTAGATTTCTCCCATAGACTACCTTAAGTCTAATCCCATAGAATTACAAAAGCTATTAGATTACTGTAAAGAAGGGAATCCAGAGTTAAACCAAAATGTCATGACTACCATAGAAAATGAGTCTATATTTGCAGAACCAAATAAGCAAAGGGAACCTTCTATTTTGGCTACTTTCCCATGCCAAAAGCCCGACCTTTTCTATGTGTCATTATATATTAATGGTCGCAAGTTAAGCAATTACATAATAGACTCCGGAGCCTCAAATAATTTCATGCCATCAACTATAGCTAATGCTCTAGGACTTACCCTCACTAAAGCCCATGGTAGATGTTACTCTATGGATTCCAAGAAAGTACCCCTAGTTGGTCAAATTAAAGATGCTCAAGTGGCCCTGGCGGCACACCCCAAGAAGAAGATGTTGCTAACAATCCTTGTTGTCGATATACCTGCTAGTTACAATTTACTATTAAGTAGGAGTTTTTGCAGAGACCTTGGAGGGGAGATAAAGTTGGATTGGTCTCAAGATTTAGTCCCAGTGGGCAATAAAAAGATTAAACTGGTCCCGGAGGAGAAAGCTAAGTTTACAGTACTAAAATTTGATGACCCTAAAGCCCAAATTCTGTATCAATAATTGGGATTTGGTAACTATATGCTATTACTAATGATCATGATGAGGAAATGGAACCTAGAGAAGAGGAAAAACAATTTTATGCCGAAGAAATGCCACCATGTATTTGGACTCTTGAATTTGATCGCAGTTGCGCATCGTCAGGATCTGGTGCGGGTGTGGTCTTGATATCACCAAATGGAGTATGTGAGCCCATGGCTTATAAATTGGAGTTTGGGAACACCAACAATACTGTTGAGTATGAATCCCTCCTATTAGGGATTATTTCTACAAAGGAAAAGGGTGTGAAGATCTTGAGAGCTCGTGGTGATGTGGAGCTAATCATGTGCCAAGTCAAGAATCAATACTCTGTAAAAAATCACAGATTAAAAAATTACAGAAATAGAGTATGGGATGAAATAGAGGCACTAGATGCATTCTTTATTGAATCTGTGCTGAGAGAATTAAACTCCAAGGAAAACTCCTTGGCCATGTCAACTTCACTACTCTTCCCTCACCTAGAATTCAAAGATAAGAAGTACCAAGTGGAGATTGTATATCGACCATCTGTGCCCGATAATGTAGAAGATTGGCAAGTGTTCGAAGATGATCATAATCTACTTCTCTTTCTGGAGAGAAGTAGTGACTTCCATAAGAATATCCCTAACAAAACTGAAAGAAATTGACAAGACAAGCGAAAGAAGGATAAGTCAGACGTCATCCAGTTACAAGGTAATATCATTCCTCCCCATTTGGTCACTCTTGAGAATATTTTCAATAGGCATGACACCTTTGTAGAGAAGAAAAGAATCGAAAGAGGTCCTACCACTGGCGAATATGAGGGAATGAACATCGAAACTAAGAAAGACACCAAGATGATCAACATTGGGAAATGTTGTACTAAAGAAGAAAGGAATGAGGCTAGGATAATCTTCCTATAATACCAAGATGTTTTCACTTGGAGCTATGAATAATTGAAGAGTTTTATGAACGGGAAATTCAAACACCAGATTCCCTTAAAACCTGAAGCTACTCCATTTAGGCAGAAGCAAGGGAACTACAATTCCAAAGTTGCAGACGCAATATTTAGGGAGGTTGATAAAATTCTCAAAGCAAAGATCATATACCCCATCCATCATTCTACATGGGTGGTGAATATAGTTCCTATGAGGAAGAAGAACAGAGAAATAAGAATCTGTGTAGACTTCAGAAACCTTAATCAATCTTCTTTGAAAGACAATTACGCTCTTCCCAAAATGGATCATCTCTTGCAAATCATGGCTAGAGCCGAAATGATTTCTATGTTAGATGGCTTCTCGGGGTATAATTAGATAGAAGTTGAGAAGGCAGACCAGCATAAAATGACTTTCACTACTCCATTTGGCACCTTTGCATATCATAGAATGCCATTCAGGTTAATCAACATCGGGGATACCTTTCAGAGAGGCATGGACCTTTCCTTTAGTGATATGAAGAACAAAATCATTGGTATGTATCTGGATGATCTTACTATATTTTCTAGGAAAAGAGTAGATCACATAAATGACTTAAGGAGAGTATTGCAAAGGTGTTGGGAAGATGGGATTTCATTGAATCCCAAGTAGTTAGTTTTTTGTGTAACTGAGGGGAAATTTATTGGTCACATTGTCTCCCAAGAAGGCATAAGGATTGACCCAAAAAGAGTAAGAGCCATCCAACAATTGAGCTTACCTATGAACAAAACTGGAGTGAAATCATTTTTCGGTCAGTTAAACTTTCTCAGGAGATTCATTTCAGATTTTTCTGAGATTACCAAATGCATAGTTGACATGATGAAGGGAAATGTGAGTTTCAAGTGGAATGAAACCATTAAGAAAGATTTCAAAAACATCAAGAACGCCATAGCCAAAGTTCTGGTGTTATGTCACCCAGATTACAAGAAAGATTTTGTAATCTATTGTTATTCTTCTGAACATACTCTATCCACCATCCTCATGTAGGAGAACAAGGAGGGAATTCAAGATCCCATTACTTTTATGAGCACACCTTTGAAAAATCATGAGTTGAGATACTCTCATACTGAAAAGAATGCTTTCGCAGTTGTAAAGGCTTTAAAGAATTTCAGATTCTACACTCACACTCTCTTGTGTATGTGCCTGATATCGTAGTGAAAAACATTTTGACTCGACATGATGTAGGATCTAACAAAAGAGGAGCATGGGTAGCTAAAACCCAAGAATATGACATAGAGATCAAGCCCACCAAGCTGGTGAGAGGAAATACATTATGGAAGGCAATGGCGAAAAACCAAACAGACAAAGATCTAGAAGCTGTACACTTAGTTTTGGTAGTAAGTATGCAAGACCCTTGGTTTGAAAATATCGTGTATTTCTTGATATATGGTGAATTCCCTCAAGGGTTAAATTCAAAGAAAAGAAGGGATCTGAAACTAAAAGCTTCTAATTATGTAATCTGGGAGGATAGATTATATAAGAGATCTATAGATGGATCTTTCCTCCGGTGTGTCAACATACAACAACAAGAGAAGTTGTTAAAGGTGTTTCATGATGAAGCTTGCGGGGGACACTTCTCCTCATCATTCACTGCATTCAAGATTTTGAGACAGTGTTATTACTGGCTAGGAATGTTTAGAGATGTATACCATTGGGTAGCAAGGTGTGAGAAATGCAAAATGTTTACTAGAAAGCCATAGTTAGCTGCACTACCTTTGAGACCAGTGATAATTGACGGTCCTTTTCACCAATGGGATCTTGATTTTATTGGTCCTATAAACCCCACATATAGTGAAGGTCATACCTACATAATCACTGTGAATAATTACTTCAAAAAATGGGTGGAGGTGAAAGCAACCAAGAGAACTACTTCGGAAGTAGTATGTGAGTTTATCAAAGAAAACATTCTGGTAAGATTCGGTGTGCCTATTAAGTTAGTTATGGATAATGCCGCATACTTTTCTTCTCAATAAATTATAGAATTTTTCTTTGATTATGGCATCATGATTAGTCACTCATTTGATTATTTCCCTCAAGGGAATGGTCAAGCTGAATCTAGCAATAAAAATTTGGTAAACATCATGAAAAATCTTGTAGGAGACAGCCAGAAAACCTAGCATAAGAAGATCTATGTAGCCCTCTGGGTGGATAGAGTGACTCCCAAAAGAGCCATTGGGGTGTCTCATTTTGAACTTGTTTACAGGGTAGAAGCCAGTCTTCCATTGCCACTAGAGTTATCAACTTGCAAACTAAGAACAACAGTTGAGGATGGCATATATGAAGATGGTTTAGAAAAGAGGATTTTGTACCTGAGAAAACTAGAGGAAGAAAGGGAGAAAATGGTTGATCATATCACACAACATCAAATGCGTGTGAAGAAATTGTTTGATAAAAAGAGTAGACCCTGGAAATTTATGGAGGGAGACATGGTGCTGTTGTGGGACAAATAGAAGGCACCCAAAGACATGCACGGAAAATTTGAAACACTGTGGAAATGAAATTTCAAGATCCATCAAGCGTTTGAGAAGAATTCTTTTAAATTGACATATCTAGATGGTGAGGCACTACCCCTGATGTATAATGGTTAGGATTTGAAACTCTATTAGATCTAAATTGAAAACAGGTAGCCCTTGTATTGTACAATAGTTACGTTTAGTTCTTTTTCTTGTTTTCCTAGTTAGGTTTCCTTTCTGCTTTCCTTTTCGTGTCTTGCTTTAGTTTTGTTGTGAGCTGCCTTTTATTGAGCTTTGCAAAACCAGAAACTTGAGTTCCTTGCTTGGACATGTGAATGTCCATGTCCCTAGACAGAGCCAGTTGTTGCCCCACTTTTGGTTTGCATACCTTTAGACAAAAGTGGATGTTTAATGTGTAGTAGTGGTCTTGAAAGTTTCATGTGAATCCTGAGTCTAAGTCTAGCTTTCCCTTTAGGCTAGGAGACCTTTAGAGGATTTCCCAAATTTGACATCTCTTTTATGAGCCAAAGGGAATCTGTATCTGAGGTCATGTTTTCATTGGGTAGGTTAAGTTCCCAATCTGGTAAAGGCCATGTTTCAAAGATTTATACATCAGTCTTATATGCAACTGAAGTATTTAGCCATAACCCTTCATTTTGCAGCACTGGCAGAAAATTGGGTTCGGGCTTCTCCACTGGCGAAAAAGCATCAGTAGAGTGCATTTTCCTCAGATGAATACTCTGTGATGTCTCAGCAAGAAGTGTAGTTCTAAAATGGATCACTTGGGCTTAGAAGGACTGCTATGTTAGAAATACACCTCTACAGGCCCAGATGAATGATTAAATAGAAAGCAAGCTAAGAGATAAGTCTGCTGGTGAAAAAGCAGAAAATGGATTCTCGACTACTCCAACAGGCGGGTTTCAACCCGCGAAGTATGTTTTCCGCCAAGCCATTAAAATGAAGAGATTTTGAGGAAGAATCTATCTCATAAGTAATCCAAGACATAAAGAAGGCCGATGAGATCAACTAATATCATTTCGGTGCCCTGATAGGCCAAATTTCTCCATTGGCAGATTTTCGAACAAAGAACACTCCCAAAGCATTTTTCCACCCAAAGGAGAAGTGGAAAAGTAATTTTCCGCTACCTCAAGAAAGTTATCGTTATGGTTAATAAAGTGAATAGACACTTTCTCAATGGCCCGTAAGAGAAAAGTAATTAATCCAAATAAAGTCGTTTTACTTCATAATAGACTTTTTCATTAATGCCTAGGTCTTTTCATTTGTGTGGCGTGGGAAGTTGGTCGTTAAATGGTAAGAATTCAAAAGTTATAAAATCAGCTGAAGGTTGCGAACATAAGCTACCATTTGTTTGACAAATCTTTTGAATTCGAAGCCTCTGATACTAATCATTCTTTACCCCCACATTCCTAAGAGATATTCTTAATTCCTGAATCAAATCATTCCAAGTATGGCTTCTAGATTTATGGGATTTGATAGAATGAATGGCATCAACTCTGAATGATATAATATCTTAGATACATATTTGAAGTTCTTTGATATGCAGAACTTTCAGAGCAAGCTAAAAGTGGATCAGATGCATCCCATTACTGAGAAACTGAAGGAGAGCGGATTAGTTGAAGCCGCTGGTTTTCCCGTGGCCGTTTAAGCCCCTAAATTGATCCGGGAATGCATAGCTTGATACAATCTAGACACCAAGCAAATTCTCTTGCCCAATGATACGATGTTTCTATCAGAAGCAAATCTTACTAGAAAATCAAGAGCTCCAAGGTGCTAAGTGACAAATGAAAGGGCCCACAAGATATTTATAAGTGATCAAAGGAAACTATAATTCTGGGCCTTGGAAACTTACACAGCTGATATCAGGAGAATATTAACCTGTTTTCACACACTAACTGATGCCCAGACAATCATTTTGTAGTATTAACAAATTGACGGTCCTGTCATGACTTTTTGATCAAATTTGTTGAGGGGGCATAAATACACCTGCTATTACCAGGGTAAGCTGGGGCAAGATTAAAACAAAAGATTCTTTGACACAACGTGATAAGCCACAATGCATCAAAGAGGGGCAAATGTAGACACCCTAAAATTGACAAACTTGCAATTACATTAAAACACTAATGTTCATCTATTAATTAATGGGTTTTTTAATCATTACTTAATCATCTATTTCTTCTAAATCCATTCCCCAAATCATTTAATCATTTCCCCAAAATTAATTAAATAATTAATTAACCTTAATTAATTAATCTTCATTAATTAATTAAATTAAATTTCCTAAAGTTTAAATTTAAATATTTAAACTTATTAATTAATTTTTCTAATTAAATTAATTTTATTGAACTAATTTAATTTCACTCAATATTCAATTCTAAATAAAAAAGAATTCAATTATCTCATGTTTGAATACTTTAATTATAAAAATAAATTAAATAATCAAATAAATCCTTTCTCAAAGTTTAAAAAGGTAACTCATGATAAACTTCTCAGTTAACTAAAGCATTACCTCTTCTCTCCAAGTTGAAGAGGTGGAGTCTACTGGTTCATTCTCAATTAACTAAAACATTACCTCTTCTCTCCAAGTTGAAGAGGTGGATTTTACTGGTTTCTCCTCAGTTAAACTAAAACATCACCCATTCTCTCCAAGTTGAAGAGGTGGAGTTTATTGGTTGCTCCTTAGTTAACTAAAACATCACCTCTTCTCTCCTAGTTGAAGAGGTGGAGTTTATTGATTGCTTCTCTAGTTCCTTTTGATCTCAACCATTCATCCTCCAATCTATGGGATCGATCTCAACCATCCAAATCATTTCCATATTCTATATAATCAACCCTTCATAACCATTTGAAGGATCCAAAATTTCAAGCTTTGTGCACACTTACTCTACAAGTTTCTTTCCATAAGCATCAAATATTCTTGCGATCCTATAAATATCATTTTATCAACACTCCCAAGTCATAGACATTGTCGATACCAATATTGACCACCATACACACAGAGTTTCAGAAAGAGTAGAGAGAAACAATAGAAGCTTCGAGCATCAGGGTTTGCATTTGTTTGTTTTTCTCTTTGATTTCTTTTTATTTTATTTTCCTTAGATTCATTCTTATTATTTTTGATTTCTTTCCCCCATTGCAAATCGGTTCTACTAACCCTCGTTAATTTGAGTTTGGAGCAAGATTGGATCTACACACTAGTATAGCTTTCTTGCACACACCAAAGATAGAAAATACAATAGGTCTCACTCCTTTATATTGGATAAGAGGAGAGATAAAGGTGGAGAGGAAATGAGAACCCTTAACCACCTTGACTTATTCAATGTTTATTCTTGACTAATAAAAACTATTTTTGACTTATTCAATGCTACAAGGCTGAAATCAATTGCGACATGATTACATGAAACAACTTTGCATGTGATACTATCACATGCAATTGCATATTGTATTTACATTACATGTAATCTGTCAAATACAAATTACAAATACATGATGAAAATTTTCTAAGTGTCTGACAAGACATGACATCTATTATATCATATTTTATCAGTCTTCATGTTGCTACAAGATGCTCCATGATTGATGTGTTCAGTCTTGGTGGAAGCATCTCAAACCAGAATAGGAACCTGCATCCTTGATTATTTTGTATCATAATTACATCTTTCTTTTCTATTCCATTTCAGTCTTGAAATCATTTTATGTTCTCAATCATTTTTAATTTTTTGCCTCCTTACACAAGCATATATAGATAAGTGGGAAGACTTTTCTCTTGTAAGTGGGGTTTTTAAGTCCCAATACAAGTCATTTTTGAAATTATTTTCCGCCTACAAATTATTTTTTGAAGTCCATTTGCAGCTTTGAAAAAGAGTCAAAAAGTTCTTGGAAAATACTTGTAGGTGGGCTTTTACTCACATTACATAACGGGGGGGAAACCTTTCTCTTTTATTACACATGTCAAGAGACACTTGTCTTTTGTCATGATAATGTTACATTGTTGTTTCATTGTCAAAACTCACAAGGTCCTTATCATGAAATTTTGATTGTGCTATCTGATCTTAGTGTGATGGAAACTTAGTCATTGTTACTCACTTCATGATGACTTCCCATGCCATTTTGACTTTAGGAGACATGAGTCTTTGTAAGCCCCTTGTGGCTGTTCACTATCTCTGATCATTGGACTGCATTCTTGTCGAAACTATCATCCACACTCTACCTTTGATTCTTAACTTTTGATGTTGATCACTATGTGACTATCTAGAATCCTTGTCAACATTGTCATTATCTTCTTTGAGCCATTTTTATTGAAAACCTTCAATAATCTTATATCATTATCTAAATCTTGATTTGAAAATTCTTCTTTATCTCTACACCTTTAATAGCAATAGTATGCTTAGGGAAGACTTTTTATTCAAGTTCTAATATCTGATTCCTGCATATTTTATCTCAAGAAAAATTGAAGGCCAGTTTTAGCACCCAATATCAAGAACCCATCTCCCAAGTGTAATCTCATGAAGAGATCCAAACTTATTCAAATTCTACTAAGGTCCAAAATAGATGGTGTAACCACCAACCATACAAAATAAATTTTTTCCACAAATATCTGAATACATTATATGTGAAAAGTGTGACATAATGAAGTCCATTAAACACAGATGCAATGGCCTTGAATGATTAAATTCCAGAAACCAACGAGACTCCAAAAAATAAATGCCTCTAAACAAAAGAAATGGATCAAAAATTAATTGCAAATAGTGTTTGAAATCTACAAATATAAAAAGGCACTAGAGTGCTAAATCAAACATAACTAAAAAACTACTAGAATAAATGTGATCTCAGTCCTAGAAGAAAACACAAATTTGGAGGCACATATAATAGTGGATTAATGCATACAGGTTTCTTAGATGCGAATGTAAGAAAAAGTTTGACTTCAATTCCCTAGATGAGCTTCTTGCTGGATTTTGCAAGTTGTAAAACTTGTATTTTCTTCTCGAAACACTTATGATAAGTTTCAAATGTTAGAATAACTGAGGGGGGGGGGGGGGGGTGAANCAAATGTTAGAATAACTGAGGGGGGGGGGGGTGGTTGAATCAGAGGCCTCAAAAATTAATCCAATAATCCAACCAAAACTTATATCAGAAATGTAATACATTCATTTATCTTTCAATCCTACAAGATGTATGCCTTTAAGTAATCTCATCAAATATATACTGCTCAGTGAATGTTCTATTTATATTTTTCCTAAACTTTACCGAATAGCAATAAATAAACTTAGTGTTTACTGACCAATCCTATTTTAGTAATGTGTAAAGAAAAACATCAAAGCAATGAACCATATACACATTTGACACATGGATTTTTAATGTGGAAACCCTATTAAGGGAAAAACCACTTCGGACCGATAAACCAAAATTTTCACTCTTCTGAAGTGAGCTCAGTGAAGAGCCAACCCTATTAAAGGTTACAAACACACTGGTAACTGCGACCTTGTTAGAGGATTTAAAACTAACAATTTATCATTTGACCTAGGATTCACTATGCTATCAACATGAAATTTTTTTGATACTCTTGAGTATCTCAATACAATAAGGATGGTTAAATCCCAATCGGTTAAGAGATTTTCCAAATCAAAGGTTAAACTGAAACAGTAAATGATCTATTCAATAATACAAATTTAACCTGCATATTTTCAGATCTATTGATAGTCCATAATACCCCTTTGATCAATGTTCTCTTCAATTCCTTTTCTCCCCTTCTTTTTTCTTTCTGCTCGGTGAATGTTGTTGCTTCTTTGTTGCTCGGTGTCTGCTGAATTTCCTTGGCTCTGTTCTTCAGCCTGTGTGAT
Organism: Thuja plicata; assembly: GCA_018584345.1. NCBI lineage: Eukaryota > Viridiplantae > Streptophyta > Pinopsida > Cupressales > Cupressaceae > Thuja > Thuja plicata. Next base: position 374,121 of record MU228041.1, read on the forward strand.
CAAATCTGAATGAAGACTTCTATCTTCACCAGAATTATATTCAACATTCCTCTTTCATAATGAATTACTTGTCTCTTTATATAGACATGATTTCACCATTTACTGTCCTTTTCTTTCTTGTTCTTGACGTAGATTGCATCTTGATCCGCAAATCTCTCCATGCATTGCTTTAATATTTAAATATTTACTTTAGTTTTATTTCATAAATTTCTCTTTGACAACTGTGAATAAAACTATCTTTAAATCTTTAGTTCAACTGGTCAATGAAAACAAAACAATCAATCAGTTAACTCTAATTATAGCTCATACCAGCTAAGTGTTTTTTCATTTTCTAACTCTAATTGATTTCAGTCATCAAATATTAGTTTGCTCGATCATTGACTCCAGTTGTCCTCGAGCATCAACTTTAGTTCTTCTCAGTGACCACTTCAGTTATGCTCGGTGTTGTGGTGCTTGATATACACTATGACTGCTCGGGGTTCTCTGTCCGTCGGTGTGCACTATCTGTCGGTGTGCACTGTCACTCAGTGTACACTAGCTTTTTATGTTTACCGATAACATAAAATTTATCTCTTTGGTTTATTGAAGTATATGAAAATATTTATATGACCAATCAGATTATATCAAGTTGACATCAATGACAATACAATACATTAACTGATTTAATGTCTTGCATTTACTTTATGTAGCTCGGTGATCATTAAATTATCATCTTCAAACATTCAATCAGTTATAGTTCATCATCAAATGAGTTTATACACATCACACAAGCATAAAAATGCTCTCAAAAATGTTGTCAAGATAAACCGCGACTTCTATTGTTTAAAATGGTCCTTTTTAACCAAATTGCATAGCATTTCCTATGTGTAAATTCTTCAAAAATTGCCGCCTTTAGTTAAATTAGGCTTTCATTAAGTGTTGGCAGGTTTTTAAAAGATAAATACATATTATTTTATATGTAAATGATATTAGGATTAAGTAATACTGAGAGGGGGTGAATTAGTATTACAACACTTTAAACTTAAACTTAGTAATTCCAACTTAACCAGATAATTTCTCAAATGAAAAGAACATAAACACAAAACACATAACTCATAACACCATGATTTTTTTGTCAAGGAAACCCTGGTCAAGGGAAAACCCCAGTGAGGATGGTACCCACAAATATGTACTAAAAGTATTATTTCCCTCTTAGGAGACCTAGCCCTATTAGGAGCTGATTATTACATTAGCACATTTCCTTGTTAGAGGAATACAAAAACCTTGTTAAAGTTATACTGAGCTCACTGCTCATACAATCATAAATATGATTTTGTTATAATGATTTCTCAATAGTGAACAATACAAGCATCTTCTATGCTTAGGTAGTTCCATTTGTAGCTTGCATCACCATCTATCTGATTTTGAAATCACAATGCATTCATCTATTTGCATCCATACATTCCATCACATTCATACTTCATTTCTCAAAAAGCTCTTCCTATGTATACATCATTATATGTCCAATCGACTTTTAATGCATCATAAAATAGAGTTAACACTTATACAAAAGGTAAATACCAAGTCAGCGATAGTACATTGTCAATACATAGGTAATCCTCAATCTGAATCCAACATAGCACATTTGGAATCCGCATTATACTCCCTTATTCATCGCAACCTTTCATCTTTCCTCTATTACTATTACTTTGTCTTCGCATATCTTCAACATACTGTAACTTACCGCAATCAACACCAAATCATAAGCAATGTTTACTTAAGGTCATATACATCCCAAAATAGATTCTCCTAACTTTGCATGCCTTCATTCACCATATACTGTGCTTGTTGATTAAAAATGTACTACTATACTCTGTAATTATGCTTTCTAGACTTAGTCATTTTGAAAGCTATAACTCCAAAATTGTGTTTTACACCAAGCAATCAACCATACCATATGTTTTGCCATAAATGAAAACCCTAAAGTGTTCCAGAACATTCCTGAATGAACCACTTTCCAATAATCTCTCCTTTTGGCATTGAATATAGATTGTACTTCTATAAATCCTTTACATATTACTCTATCTCTTATCTGTACATTTTTCACAGCTTCTCTTCTCTCCCTTTGACATCAATGGAAAAGGTATACAAAAATGTTGAACAAAAAAATTGATTATCAAAATAGTTTATACCATCTTTAGCACATCCTGGAATGAGCTTTCCAAGATCTTCACTTCCTCTAACCAAGTTATTACCAGTATCTGACTCACATGAATCAGTCCATTCAGTGTAAAAGAGGATGTCTCTCCTTCCTTTAGCTCAGTAGACATGAATCCAGTAAGGGCCTACTCTTTTTTCTCAATGTCTGAAAGGTGGATCTCAAGAATTAATAACTTAGGAGTAATTACACTCTTCATCATACCAAATCTTCCCTCAACTCTTGCTTTCTCTGTATCCAAAACACTTAATTTGTCCAATATCCTAGACACTTCTATGTCTAACTCCAATATGGTATGTGAGGAGGTTTCACAACTGTTCATCAACTTTTCCAGAGTCTGTCTATCCTTTTCTATTCTATCCTCAATGTTCTTAATGTGTTTGATAGGATTTATACAGTAACTGTATAGCTTTTTTCCATGTGATACACAACTCTTTTCTTCACATATGGTTTTTCTTAGTATGCCTAAGTCCCAAGAAATAGACTGGCATACATCCTCCAATTTATTTTCAAGGTACTTCTTCTCTACCTTCTCTTCAGCGATCTTCTCTAAGGACTCATAATGACTGTCAAAGTCATCCAATACATTTTTCAAATTCTCTGCATTGTCCTTTGATTGGAAAGAAAGAGGTATAGGTAGGAGTTTTTTGATAGTATCAACTACTCTTTCCATTACCCTTGACTTCTTCTCACCTTTCTTCTCATATATCTCCTTCATTTTTGAAAATGTGATGTAGGACAGCTTCATCAACTCATCCTCATCCATACTCTCAACATCAGTGCTTAGAGTTCAATCTCCACTTTCCAATTTAAAGATGAAGAAATAAATGCATGATTTTCTTGTTTCACTTCAACTTTATCTAATGCTTCCTTCACTACTTCAACTTTTCTCACTTTCTACTCTTCTTTGTTTGTTGCTTCTAGATCAATGCTTCCTCCATCAATCTTAGTATTATTCTCAAAAGGATTACTAACATCTTGTGAAGTGTCCAAAGACACATGCACACTAGAAACAAAGAAATCTGATTGCTTTACAGTACTGACAAATTGGCTATTGTCTTCATCCTTTGATGTATCAAGGTTTACATCAGCTATTCTTGATGAATCACCTTTTATAATTTTAGGCTTAGTAGAATTGGGAGGTGAGGACTTCTCAGGTTTTGTTCCTATCAAAACCTTATCAACTACCTTTTGTGTTTCCTTAATAACTTCACCATACTTTATCCTCATTATCTTCACCAATCTTGACTTGGTTCTCAACAAAGGTTTCAAAGCATTTAATATATTTTCTATTTCCTTGACTGAAACTATAGGTAACATATCTTCAACTTCTTATACTCTAATTTCTTCATCTTCAATCTATGCTAACTGTTTCCTTATTTCTAATTTCTCATAAAGTTCCTCTGGTATACTGCCTTCAATTTCTAACAAGTTCTTCTTAAAAGAAAGCAAATGATTTATGACCATGTCCTCAATCAAAATTTTATTAGATGCATCATTCCTCTCATAGTATCTAATCAATGAGATAAGCATGATCTGCTCAATTATCCTCTTTTCCAGTATCTTTATGTCAGGCTTCCAAAGTTGTTTCATATCTGGACTCTTCTCTTCTTCCTTCTTCTTTTCAACTTCTATCCTATGTCTCTTTAGTGGAGAGTCTTGATTGGTGGACCTTGTGTTACTTCTAGGAAATTCCATGAGTTTCACTTTCTATGATGTTCTCTTTGGTTGAGTAGGAGTGGTTTCTGGTACATCAATCACAATATGAGGTGGACTGATAACCTTCTAAACTTCTGAAGGTGGAAGGGTTGTAGGAGAAATGCTCACCAATCCAAAATCATATTCTATCATCTTCTTTCTTACCTCTTTCATCTCCTCCTTTTTTTATATAAGCCTTGGCTTCTAGATCATTTACCACATTTTCTACTTTTCTCTTCCTTGTAGCTAGAGTTTTTCTCTTCCGTTACCTTCATAGAATTCTCTTCATAGGTGCCCCATCTTTCTTCAAATGGATCAATTTATGAGGATAAAATGTGTTCTACTTGCATGGTCAAGACCTCTAAACTGACTTCATATCCCATAGGATAACACCACTTCATCCTAGGTTGTACTACCTCAAAGATCCCAAGAATGAGGATACCTTACCACTATTTACATCTTCTACTTTTCTGAAATGACTGTTAAATTCTTCTGCAATAATCTTAACATCACCGGTACCCTTCTTTGTATCAATAGGTGGAGTACCACTTCTATTCTTAGTTCTATTGTCTCTGCAAAAATCCACTATGTGTCCCAGATTATGACATTTGTAGCATGTAGAAGGTCGTCTGTTCTGATTAGTCTACAACTTACAATAATTTTTAATGTGCCCAAAGTTATTTCACTTGTAACATGTGATCTTAGCTATTTTTCCTTCCCTATTGTAGTCTTTCTTGATTCTGGATTGATCAGGTTTCCTACATTTTTCTTTCTTGTATTCAAATGCATTACAATTAAAATAATATCCAGTGAAGGGTTTGTAAGGAGATTTACATATGCAGTCTCTCTTCATGTGTCCAATCTTGTTGCATCCAAAAAATCTACCTCTGAATGATATGATCTTTAGGTTCTTCAAGAGTAGGTATTTCTCCATCAGTCTTTATTTTAGTCTTTTCTTCTTGAGTCTTTGAACATTTAGCTTCATTGAATCCAACTCCACTCATGTCTCCTTTAGTTTTCTATCTATCTCTCTGCTCATCAATCCTATCACTACTTGAATGAAGTTTTTCAATGTGTTTCTTTTCCTCAACAAGTTCTCCCTTTATGATCTTATTATATTTCTCTATTTCCAGATATTTGTTCTTGTAGTGATCAAGTTGAGTCTTCATTTGTCCCATTTGAATATTTGTATCTTTTAAGGTTTCTTGAATTTTTTTTTCTATCATCCTTTACCTTTTTAATCTATTTTTCCATTTCAAAGGAAATAGTTTCATGATCAAGCTTCAAAGAATCTTTCTCTTGTTCAAGCTATTTTATCTGATCTAAAGTATCTTTGTCTGAATCCTCTTTTATCTTATCCATAAGATACTTTCTCTGACTCTTGGATGTTTCAAGTTGTTCCTTCAGTTTCTTCATGAAACCTTATTCTCTTCTCAATTCTTATTTCAAGTCACCATTCTCTGCTTTAGCCTTGTCAAGGTCTTCAAGTGCCACTTCAAATTTTTCTTCCAAACTTTCAGAATACATCTTGATCTCCCTTAAGATGTTAGACTTTATCTCCAAGGTCCAATAGCTCTGATACCAATTATTAGGATTAAGTAATACTGAGAGGGGGGTGAATTGGTATTACAACACTTTAAACTTAAACTTATTAAATTTGAACTTAACCAGATAATTGCTAAAATGAAAAGAACATAAACACAAAAAACATAACTCATAACACCATGAATTTGTTGTCGAGGAAACCCTGGCCAAGGGAAATCCCCAGTGGGGATGGTACCCACAAATATGTACTAAAATTATTATGTCCCTATTAGGAGACCTAGCCCTATTAGGAACTGATTATTACATTTTCACATTTCCTTTTTAGAGGAATCAAAAACCGTGTTAAAGGTATACTGAGCTCACTCCTCATACAATCATAAATATGATTATGTTACAATAATTTTTCAATAGTGAACAATACAAGCATCTTCTATTCTTAGTAGTTCTAGTTGTAGCTTGCATTACCATCTGTCTGATTCTGACGTAACAATGCATTCATATGTTCTCATCTATACATTTTATCATATTCATACTTCACTTCTCAAAAAGCTCTTCCTATATATACATCATTATATGTCGAGTCAGCTTCCAATGCATCATAAAATAGAGTTAACACTAACACAAAAGGTACATACCAAGTTAGAGATCATACACTATCAAAACATACATAATCCTCAATTTGAATCCAACATAGCACAATTGGAATCCGCATTATACTCTCTTAATCATCGCAACCTTTCATCTGTCCTCTATCTCTATTACTCTATCTTTGCATGTCTTCAACATATTGTAACTTATTGTGATCAACACCAAATCACAAGCAATGTTAACTGAAGGTCATATACATCCCAAAATAGCTTCTCCTAAGTTCACATGCCTTCATTCACCATATTATGTACTCGCTAATCAAAACTATACTGATATACTATGTAATTCTTCTTTTTGTACTTAGTCATTTTGCAAGCTATAACTTTAAAATTGTGTTTTACACCAAGCGATCATGCATACCAGATGTGTTGCCATAAATGACAACCCTAAAGTGTTCTAGAACATTCATGAATGAACCACTTGCTAATAAATACAACATACAATCATATTAAAAACCGTCGTCTATAGTTGTCATGGAAAGGACACACTTTACAAACTCAAATACATGTGGTTTATAACATGTATTTCCTTTAGAAATCACCACCCAAGACATCATGGATAAAAATGGGCTTTTAAGAATTAAATACATGTTTGAGATAACATGCAAATGTGTCCAAATTTTCCACCTTTACTTTATAACAACATTCATAAGACTCAATACATGTTTGAAATAGCATATAATTGCATTTAAAAATGACACATTAAGCTTACACAATAACAAAGTTTTAATGAATTTACACATGTAATAAAATTGACACATGTAACTATCTTTAAAAATCTTACCTCTAAGACCTGGGACTTAAAATTCATTGACAATGGAGTTCCAAACATGATCTGCATTGTGATGATATGAAATATCAAATAAAACCCAACCTAATTGCATTTAAAACATATTCTTTATATGTAACTTATAGTAATAATAATATAACATGCAAGACTTAAAAAGTCCACTATTACATATTAAACCATTAAAAAACTATAAGTAAAACTTCTCAGGATGATGTGAAATTTTAAAGTGGGCTTCTGAACCCACTTTACTTATAAATGACATTTTTACTTCATGTAATTACCAACAAAAATCCCACTTTTGAGGGATTTTAACAAAGACATGCAATCAGGCAGAAAAACCCCACCTGCAGCACGCTAAAAACCTTAATAACTTGATCTAGACAACTCTGATTGAGGCCTAGGATAGCTCAAAATGAGCGTAATTGAAAATACCATCAATCTAGGACAAAAATAAAACCAAAAAACAAACACAAGACCAAGAAAAAACAACTAATAAAATGCCATAAACAATTTAACCTACAAAAGTTTCCGTAGGGTTGCCCCAATTTTGCGAATACAAAATTGAGGACAACACACATATAATGCTTTCATTGCTTTTCCTAAAACAAAATTTTGGGCGCATATGTTATAAATTTATAATATAATTATTAAAAATTTAAATATAATAAATATTATAATATATTATCGGCACAAGGTGTAACTATATTCTAGGCTAAAAGTGAGAACGTTTAACATTATCTGTAAGCTTCCTCCAGAATCAAGACATGTGTCATAATGACATTCATTGAACTTCATAACTAATAAAATTTGTCCTACCAGATTTAATTAAGTATAGTTACTAGTTATTAATTTTTATCTATACGTCCATTCTAAATTTAAAATTGTATACCTTTAAGGTAATTAAGTGTAATTAGCTCTATTCCAGGCGGAATTGTAAATTTGTAAAAGTTTAAAATAAGCATAACAAATTTTATTTATGTGGCAGTACTTACTACTAGTACCTTTATTAATTTTCCCTTAAATTTTAATTAATAAGTGAAAACTAGGGTCACAAATAGAATAGATTCAGCTTGCTCAGAGTGACAATCTGAAAATTGTAAGCTTGTGAAAGGTGTTAGGGCTATCTGCCAAAGGCGTGAGGGTCATGAGTTGAGCAAGGATGAAATGCAACTAGAAAAATAAATGTATTACAAATTAGATTAATTTTTGCAACAATAATTGCCACTTCCTTGTGACAAGAATAATAACTTATAACAATTGAAAAATTTACACAAACAAAAAATCAAACTTGTAAATAACATTAATTAAGAATGAAATTAAACACATTGCTAAACTACAGAGTCACAAGATATCCCAAGAAATGGGCCCTACTTGCTCATTCTGTTGAGTGATAAAACAAAATGACTTTCTTTTTTGATGAATAGAGGCCTTTCCTATTAATATAACAAAAGAGTACAATATTCACAAAAAGGGACTTTCTTATGCTATAAGGATCATGAAAATGTTGTTTTATTTATTAGGAAATATTACAGTCTTGATACCACTATCTACTTGTATAAATATGCTCTCACAAATCTATGTTATGTTGCTTATATATATGCAACCATGAAAAATGTGTACAATAATAGTCTATTTATTTTTTCCTACAACCAACATACAAAATAATAGAATAGTCTATGTAAGACATTTACTGTTGTCCATGGATTAAAAATGAATTTTTTTTTATAGCAACAACTAGTATAGGAAACGAGTTTCAGTTCCCCACATAGTTGAAAACTACATTCTTTACCATAAATTATTCTCCTCAATCTGATCATGAATAAATCCATTGCTAATGTGGAAGCAAATAGATTTAGCATGTGTTATCACTATGGTGGAGAATGTGTTCAAAATAATCAGAAGAAGTCTGCCAATAAAGAGTGCATAGTCAATGCAAAAGAGGTAATTGTGCTCACTATGGAGGTTGATGTCATCCATGATGATGAGGAAATTAAAACAAACTCTAATTGTGATGGGAAATTCCTGTGCAAAAGGTGGTAGGAGGTTTGATATGAGGATAACATAAAGTTTACATTTTTCTCCCTCCATCAACATGCTACTAGATGTGTTATCCAAGGATTAGAATAACAACACTTTGTTAGTAATAACTGAGAGGGGGTGGGGGGGTGAATCAGTGACCTCGAAAATATTTGAATTAATCAACCCAAAAACTTAGTACCAAAATATTAAGCCTCTAGTTATCTTCAGTCCTATAAGATGAATGCCTTCAAATATACTTATTAAATAACTACTGCTCAGAGTGCTTTGTTAAACCTTATTCTTTATGTTTACTGAATAGCAGTCTTTCAATTTACCGAAAAACAATAAATTACTTAGAGTATACAGATCAATCTAGATTAGCTATGTGTAATGAAAAACACTAAAGTAATGACTCATAAACACATTGACACATGAATTTTTAATGTGGAACCCTGTTAAGGGAAAAAACACTTGGGACTGGTAACCCAAAATTTTCACTCTTCTAAAGTGAGCTTGGTGAAGAGCCAACCTTGCTAAAGGTTACAAGCACACTATTAGGTGTGACCTTGTTAGAGGACTTAAAAGATTAGTTTGTCACTTGATATCAAGAATTTTTATGCTACCTTCCCTATCCAAACCCTTCTAGTTTGTCAGATGGTATCTGACATCTCATGCTATCTTCATGATCAAAATTTTTGATACTCCTCGGGATGTATCTCAATATAGAAAGGATATTTAAATCCTGCTCGGTTAAGAGAATTTATGAATCAATGGTTAAACTGAAATAGTATGATCTATTCACATATACAACTTATACTTGCAGATTTTCCAGATCTATTGTAATCTCATTAAACCAATCTGAGCAATATATCTTTTCAATACCTTTGCTCCACTTTTGTTCTTCTCGGTGATGCTATGCTCTATTTCTCAGTGTCTGTAGAAATATTTAGCTCTTTCCTCAGCTTGATTGATCAGGAGTGTATGAAGTTTTTCTTCATCAGTTTCTCTCTAGCATCCTCTTTTTCATTCACTCCCCTTAATTCGTAATGAATTAAGTTGTCTCTTTATAGACATGATATCACCATTTCTAGGTTCTTGATTTTCTTGATCTTGGCGTGATCCACAATCTTAGCCAATTTGATTTAAAGCATAACTTCCTATTTTATCTCATAGAAATATTCTTGTCAACTAGACAAAACAAATTTAAATCCTTTACTTATCTCTGGCTTTATCTTGTCGATGAAAACAATGATAAGTACCAGTTAAGTCTATATTTAGCTCTGCCAGCTATATATTTTGTCATTTTTGAACTCCAGTTAACTTCGGTGTTTTAACTCTTTGATAGCTTTGGTCAACACTCCATTTCTCCTCGGGCTTCTACATCAGGGTTGTCTATCCATCGGGTTACACTGTGATTCTTCTCATTAGGTTTATTTTCTGGGCATCACAGTGACTTAAATTTTGGTTATCTTTGTCCTCTAGGTTCCACTAGCCGTCGGTGTTTGAAGTCACATAGTGAATGCTTGTCTTTTATGCATTACTGAAAGCATAATCTTTATCTCTTTGATTCTCTGAAGTCTTTGACACTTTGATTATAACCGATTAGATTATATCAAGTTGACATCAATGACAATACAATCCATTAACTGATTTAATGTCTTGCATTATCTTTCTGCATTTCAGTGATCAACTTAACATCTTCAAACATTCAATCAGTTACATGTCATCACACTTATTAGTAAACATAATCAATAATTATTTTTCATATTTTAATCTAAAAAAACTATTAAATATCACTTATATATATTTAATCATACATAGGGTAAATGATAAAATAATATGAAAATGGAATGTTATAATGGGTATGAAGGTGCATGAAATAGGCTAGAATATGGCATAAAATATAACATAATTTTCTCTCATCAATTCCGCCACCCATAATCATTCATATTTCATTAATCCAATACCATCTAGGCTCAAGAAATATCTAGAAAGTTGGCGACACAAGAAAAATTACTCAAATAGAGCATACAATTACCTCACCCTCCTTGTGTCACCATGTCATCGTATAATAACTTCTCTTTACTTATTCCAATTAAATACTAGTCAAATCAATTGCACTTCGGAAGAGGAATCATAAGAGTGCATAAAGAAGGGGGTGAGGAAGTCCCCCTTTAGTACAGATACATGTCATACCCCTGACCCAATTGTTGGTGTAATTAATTATTCTAATTAAACTTTACTTAAGCTTACTTAGGATAATGCATTACATAGTAGTTTGCATCTTATTTTAGCACACCGTGTAGGATAAATTATACTTTATGTGGTGATAGTTGTTATCTCATTCCACTTTATGTGTGAGATCCACATTTAGTGCTCTTTTCACGTTATCATCCTCATATTATTGCACATACATTATTTTACAATGAGGGATGATCCACCTTTGGTGGACATGTGATTCAACCTAGTGTGGTTGATAGGTTATCTCTTGCATATCTCCTAGTTATAATTCATTGCCTATATATTCAGACACATATACATTGTATACATCCATTGTCATTTGATTATTGATCATTATTGAATCCAGTCATTTAATTTATCATATCATTTTGTCTCTCTTTTTTGTGTTATTAATTGAGCTTCTAGATCTTGGCATATTATTTCATTTCCTTAGGAAAAATCTTACATGGTATAAGAGCTTGATGCAAAATTCTTACATGGTATCAAGGCCATAGGAGCATTCATTGATTAGCCTTTTGGAGAGTTTTTTGTTGTGATTGTTGGATGGCTTCTATTCAGATCTAGGATATCAATAACTTGTGGGAGCATCTAGAGAAATATCCGACCTCACCAATGTGTTCAGGTGGCCATTCTGATAAATTTTGATTATAAATTTGCCTATTTAGACAAAATTCAAATATGAGGCAAACAAATTTTACAAATCAGGTTTGTACGACCTAATCTGCAGGTGGTACAATTTTTTCACACACACACACACACACACACACACACACACACACACAGATATGTATATTGTATGCACCCTAAAATGATCGCCTAGACTATGGGCCCCCATTTATCATTTTATCAATTTATCAAATTCCTGAATCAATGATTTGGAACATTTTCAATTCAAATCAATTTCCTTGATCAAATTGTAATTAATTCAATTATTTCAATATTTCCTAAGGTTTGATCATTTTTATTTTATTAAAAGATTTAATCTCCCATTTAATCAAATAAAATTTATTTTATTTAATTAAATTAAATTCCTCCCATTTAATTAAATTAAATTCTTCTAATTTATTTAATTATAAAGAAAACCCCTCTTTTAATTAAATGAATAAAAATCCCCACTTAAAGCTATTCTTTTGATGAAAAAGGAAATAAATTAAATAAAAATTCTTTTTTTATCACATCTTTCTAAGTGGTGGGCTTTTTGCTTTTAATGAGCACATGGATCAACCAAGATTTAATCTCCACCATTGCTCATTTCTTTTTGCCTCTTAATCTCAACCGTTCACTTTCCTATATAAGGAAACCTCTCATTCTCATTTTCATATAGAATTTTTATGTATTGTTATGCTGCAGGTTTGGAGAGAAATTTTGGAGGAGAATTTGAGCACTCAAGCTTGGATATTGCAACTTCTCTCTTCTTCTCTTCTTCTTGCATCCATGACTATTCATGTAGATTAGATTCATATTAGATTAAATTAATATTTCCTTTCATAGAATAATCATGCATTATTATCATTTAGACTAATTTCTTTTCTTGCATTGTTATCATATAGAATAGATTTCATTGTCATGCATTTAATCTCTCATTTCATGGTGTACTTGCATAGGCACAACTAGGTCTATCTGAGGGCCTTCATCACACACCTTTGCACTCCATGACTAGGGAGCTATGAGTCGATATTTGAGGCCACATTCTTGAGAAACCTTGGATGAAATGATTCATAGAAGTGTGACACATTTTTAGTACACATTTTTGGAGCCCACCATGGGACAGAAGATTTGTTTTCTGTCACTATATTTATTTTTCGTAATTTATTTTTAGATTTCTTTATTTTTTGTACTTTTTGTACTTTTGTAGGGAATGTTCGCGTGACATTTTGTAGGTCTATAGGCAAACTTTTTCTAGATTTTGCGTTTCATCGTGCGGCTCTGAGCAAATTTTTGTGCGGCTCTGTGCAAAATTTTGTGCGACATTTGACACCAGTCACATATCTGACATTATTTACTATTTTCTACAATTTTTTTTGTTGTCCATAGTTTCTTCGCACGAGATTCTCTGAATCTTCATGTGGCTATCTGGGAATCTTCATGCGACACTCTGGGAATCTTCACACGAGATTTCACACCAGAGATCTGATTTTTTATTACTATATTTTATATCTTTGATCTCTAACCACTAATGTTTACTGTTTCTGGTGGTTTCTGATTTGTTTTTGCTGATTTGGACTTGCGTGGATAAACAAAAAAATGTTTGCGTTGCTTTGGACTTGAGGTATAATGTTGCATCTCTATAACATTTGGATTTTGGGAAATAAAAATGAACCTCTCATGTGTTTAGCTTGAGTGTTTCTTGCTTTCATAGATCACATTTCCAATTGGTGCTCTAAAAATAGACCTAGATTTTCTTTCTTGCATATATGTTTCACATAGTAATTATCCCCTATGAACACTATTTGTGGCGATCTTGAGAGAGTGGGCTTCATTCGATTGTCTTACATGTGAAGCTCTTCTTGATGATAGATCCCCTTGTAGGTAGGGAAGGATTTGTCATTACTTCAAACTTGGTTTAGTCTTCAACTTTGATTGGTACTTTCTCTCTTGAGATCAGTAGTCATTATTGTTGATATATGAACCTTGGGTGAGGTGATTTCAAATTAGTGGGTCAATTAGTCTTGCTTGCTATGTTTTTGTGAGGTGAAGAGGCTAGAGGATTATGCTCTTTTCCCTTTTGGGAGAATCAGAAACTTGGAACCCTTGAATCCAAATCAAGTCCCCATGTGGTTCATATTGTGAGTCTTCCTTGTTAGAGAGGGTTAACCATAGTGGACATTCCTTTTATTGGGTAAACCATGTGGACGGAACCTCAAGCGGTAATAGCAATTTTTGCTATGGTAGCAACAACTGCTATATAAATGTCCTTGTGGAAGAAATTTCCATGGGTGTAGTTTCTTGTGGGTTCTCAGATCTCCTTAGCAGCTCCTGATTGATTAAATTCTTAGACTGTGTCAAAACCTCGATGCGCTGGGATTGGATTTCACCCACTTGAGATTGAAAAAGTTGCAAAGTCAAGCCATTACTAAGAACCATAGTGCAACCAAATTTTCTTTTCTAGGACTATGTGCATGATCGGAAAACATTTTGAGAACATACACAAGTGGAATCTTTATGGAGTAGAAATACTATGACACTATCTATGTTCATGTGCAAGGTTGCTTTATCCCTTGCTCATTGTTTGAAGACATCAATCTCTTGAACTCCTTGATTGATTTTTTGCGTGCCCGATTCATGATAAAATCTATTAATGCATCTAGTTGGTCAACTAAAACAAATCAATACTGAGTTCTGTTACCTTCCCTCGTGCAAGAAAACTGTTTCCTCATGTGGCTTGCTGCATTTTCTCATGCGGCTCTCTGAGAATCCTTGCACGATATTATGCAAATTTTCTATCAGTTTACTATTATCTTGTCACACTAGTCTGGTCTTTCTTCACGTGGCTCTATGCATTTTGTCACATGGTCCTGTGATAATCCTTGTGCGAGAAATCTTTTTGTCGCGTGAAACTGTCTTCTAGTGAGCTATTTGCTATCATCTGCCCGCTTGCTTGATTGTTGTCTTGTCATTTCCAGTTTTCCCTGGTCGATCCGGGTCAGATTGGATTACTTACCCCATTGTTGTAAGCTTGTTTATTCTTTGGATTCTTGCATTTTTAACCTCTTGTATTAGTGATCTTTGATTTCACAAGTGACCTTTCTTGGAGATTGGTAAGCTAGAAATCATCCTTGTTGAAAAGATAAACCTTTAGATTCTTTGATAACACACTTGGAGAGTTTTGGTAGTCTCTTGTCTAACCAATTTAATATATATTACATTTCAATCAATATAATTTGGGTAAGATCATCCTCCTGATCCATACGTGTTAGGGTATTCACCTGTTTATTGGGCACCTCTGTGGCAGTGTTGACTTACGCCTCTTGCAATTTTCTATCTTATCACCTCTTTTTGGACAAGTTAATGTCTTTACTATCCTAGTTTGGTACCAACGTTTCTTAGGGACATCTTATCATCTAGTACCTTTTCTTTCATGCCAGTTATGACAAGATATCAAGTAAGTCAAGGAAAGTGACCTCAAGTGGTCTTTAACCAATTACCCTTGGTATAAACTCGCCAAAGACATAAGGAAAAAGAACCCATATTTGAACAATCACCTAGGAATAATTTGGAAGTGTGGTTTGATTCCAAGAGTCATCTTAGTGAGTTGGGTATCCCCTTGGCATCTTCTCACTCTTCTATGGATATGAGTTACACAATGACTCAGAGAGAAAGGGAAGCCATGGATAAACATTATGAATGAAGAGTAGAGATGACATTTCATTCAGTGGTTCCTCTATTAATAGTAGACCAGCCTCACCCCTTATTTCAACAAGATATCTAGATGCACACCAAAGGGCTGAGAGAGAGAAAGGTAAAATACATGCTTATGACGATGAGTTATCACAACATGAGAACCAAGGAGATGAACCTTATGACACTCATGTCAATACAAATTATACCAACAACTTGTTTCAAAATTCAAGACCAAGTTCACCACTCAAGACCTCTTTAGGTTACATGAATGAAAGGATTAAGAGGATTGAGCATGAAAAGAAAGCCTTCCTAGAAGAACAAGCTCATAAGGAAGAACAAATTAGATTCCTAGAGTTGGAGAGATATACTTTGGTAGAAATGGAAAGGAAAGCCTTTCAAGAGGAGTAAGATAGGCTCCTAGCTTGACAACTCAATGATCCATTCAACAATATGCATGTTAGTGGTGGAAATAGTTCTCCTCCATCCACTCCTCCTAGGACTCCACAAAGTAGGAGACATTCAAGATCGCCATCACAATCTCCTAGCCCTAGAGGGAGAAGGGTTTCTAGACATGATCATTATAGGAGACAAACACCTCCTAGGAACTCAAGACAACCTTCCCAATGTGCTCATCATGGTTCACAATATGGGGGCTAGTAGCTCAAATTTTGATCACACCTCCCAAGACTTTATGAAAATGCAACAAGAACCACTTTTCCAACAATATGTGGAGAAATATTTGGAGAAAAACAAGGATAAGTTCCTATAAAGTTTAATAAAAAAGGGTGCTAGGGTCCCTTACAACTTTGATTCGGATAAAATATTAAGAAGAAAGGTCTGTTTCAAGATGAGGTGATCAAAGAAATGTTGACAACGATGGAAAGGATATTGGCACCTATGAATTCTTTCTCACTGGACTCGATTTGTCCTAATCCTTTTGATTAGAGTGCTGACATGAAAGAATTTCCTAGAAAGGTTTAAATTCCTCAATATGACAAATATGATGGGAATGGAGATCCACATGATCATGTGCATGCATTTTATACCACTAGTTTTGAGTTCCATCAAGATGACTCTTATCTCATGAGGTTATTCCCAAGAAGTCTTAAGGGACAAGAAATGGAATGGTTCACCAATATAACTCCCCCTTTTAAGACTTTCAAAGAGCTTGTTCAAAGATTTGTTCAATACTTTACATACAATCTGTCAAGATCTATCACCTTGCTGGACTTATGTAATTTAAAGCAGAACCAAGGGGAATCCCCTGTGAATTTCTTGCAAAGGTGGAGGCAAAAATGTTCTTGCTATTCTAGAACCATTCCTGACATTGAAAATATTGACATCCTTGTTAGTAATTTAGTTCCTAAACTGTGGTATGAAGTTAAGAAAATGGTTTTTGATTCATTTAACACCATGGTTGATACCGCATGTAGGATTGAAGATGTTTTAAGAGAACAAGGAATTTTGACCAAACATGGACATAATAACAACAATGGTCAAAATAATAACAACCCTAAAAAGGATAAAGGGAAGAACACACATTGGAATAGGAACAAACAAGTGGTTAATGATGGAGTTGTGGATTCCTCCCAACCAAAAGATCAACCTGTGCTCCATTTATCTAGCACCATTCAAGCTATGAAGCTTAATACATCCAATCAACAAGAAAGTAAGTCAAGAAACAAAGATAAGCCTAAGAAGGAAATGTTTCAATTTGCAAAACTTGGTGAGTCATATGAGGATATTTTAAAGAAAATTATTGCTAACAATCTTGTACATCCTCAAGATCCTATGACTTTTCGTATACCTGAAGTTAAGCCACAATAGTGGAATGAGAAGTCCTTTTGCATATTTCATAATGATATTGGACATGACATTGAACATTGCTACAAACTCTGACATATCATTCAATATCTCATTGAGAATGGAAAACTTATGATAGATGGATTGAACACCAATGCCGATCATAAGGCATTCAAAGAACCTTTGCCCAAATATGAAAAGGGGGAAACCTCTAAAGTTAATAATGGAAAAGCTGAGATCAATTACACTTACACAGATGTGTTGAATGTTATCAACATGCTTGAAGTTGTCAAAGAAAATGTTAATATGATGAGTGGAGGGGATCCTTATGGTTATGATCTAGATGAAGACTCTCCTCCTATTTTTGATAAAGAACCTATTGTGGTGCTAAGGGGTCCCAACTCTAGAGTGTCGTCTCAAGCTCTTAATGCTGTTACACAAAGCCAAGGTCCCGTTGTCATTAGAGGACCCATTTCAAGTCAATCTAGTAAACCTAAGCAAGTGGTGTCCAAGCCTGTCACCTTGAAACCAACTGTTAATCCTAAATTGAGTTATAGTCTTGTTGATCAATTGTAGAGAACCCCAACTCAAATTTTGATCTTTGAGCTCTTAGAGTTGTCCCCAAGACATAAACAAATCCTTGAGGATGTTTTGCGCATGGCGAATGTCACAAACAACTTAGATGTCGATCAATTCCAGAACATGGTTAATCACATTGGTAGCCCTCAGTACCTTATATTTTTAGAGGATGATGATAAAGATTTGAGCCATCCGCACAATATTTCCCTTCATATTGAGGTCATGATCCATAGAACCTATGTCAGGTGCGTGTTGATAGATGGGGGTACTGGGCTTAATATTTGTTATTTTAGTCTTTTGAAAGAATTGGGTTATTTTGAGAAAGTCATCGATACCAGAAAAAGGATTACCATCAAAGCCTATGATGAGGCAGAAAGAAGTTCCAAGGGGTTAGCCTTCCTTCATGTTAGGATTGGCCCTATTCAAAAAGATATTTTATTTCAAATAGTTGATGCTAGACCCCTTGCGTATAATATCTTACTTGGTAGACCATGGATTCATGATATGCAAGCAGTGTTGTCTACCTACCATTAGTGTTTTAAGTTCCCCTACAATGGCATAGAGATTTGTATACCTAGGGATAAAACTTTATCTATTAATTTAATTTCAAAAGGGGCTCATGTTGCCCTCTAAATAGAGAAGCAAAAGATTTTGATGCAACTTTAGCTGAATGCAAAGACAAGCTTAAAATGATAGACCTTGGCATGGGGGGATATCAACTCAACTCCCTCACAATATTACAAGTTTCACCTCGGTCTTATGGAAAACCTTCACAAGAAAAGAAACCTTCTTCTTCAGCTATGACATTGTTTGGCAAGTTTGTAGAATCATCAGTGCCTATCCAAGATGAGAAAGAGGAGACATTTGTTAGAGATTGGATCTATAGAGAAGAAAAATATATGCACAATGAGAACTTCTCTCCCTCTCCTAAGGCTTATGGAAGAGGGTATGCTTTTGTTAGACAGATGGGCTATCTTGTATATGGCCCTCTTAATCACAATTTGAATGCTAGAGACAAACCTCTTGATCATGCTCAATTTGGACACAAGTCCAAGAAACTGGTTGGACTAGGATTTGAGAATTACAATAAGCGCACTAACCCTCTCTTTGATGAGTCAGATAGTGAAGATGAGCCTGAGTATGTACCTGATTTGGAAAATCAATAGGACATGTGTGAAGATTGGGTCCCTTCCACTAATCTCCTTTGGGGAGATTCTGATATTTTAGTCACCCATGCATTAGTTGTAACTTTAGAACAAGAATCAGATATTGAAGATCCTAATAGAGAACACCAGTGTAAGAATCTTGCTTGTTTAATGGAAAGAGAAGGTGTTACCTTTGATGAAATGAAACCTTCCACATCAAGATGCCCAAAACCTTCATGGTGTAAGCATCCTAGTCACAGTTCATACACAAGTTCACACGAGTATGAATGGGACTCCTTCTCCGAGTCTTCCACAGTTGATAGAGATATTGATGTTATTCACACTTATAGTTTTCAACCCAAGGTAGCCAATGAGTCATGTGTAGGATTAGAGGATTTGAACCCACGTGTTTCCTTATTGGACAATTCTTCGCTTGTTAGGATGAATCTTGATTTGGGTAGCTTAGAGGGATACTTGACGGACTCTGACTCTTCGGTCACCAATGATAATATCATTCACATTTATAACCTTGAACCAGTGGTTGAATTACCTCTTGTTCACCTTGACCTCATTGATTGGTCCCAACGCTATCAAGAACCTGAGCTCTTAACATTTCAAAATGATTATGAGATAACATGTTACCTAAATACCATTGAACCTGTCGTCTCTTCCACCAGTGAACCAGCTACCAGCATGACAAGACCAGACATCAAGTACCTTAGTCACAAGATAAAAAGAAAAGAAAATCAAAAGAATAGGCATTCTGATGGTGAAAACCACTGTGTGGTTGTGTTAGAACTGAAAAAATTAAAAAGAAATGACGTAACCAAGGGTGAAAACCTCTCTGAGGTGCCTAAGGATGAGGTACTTGATCATCTCCCTAGCTATTTTCAAGATAGATCTTCAACGCTTATTGAACCAACACAAGTAGTCAATTTGGGTATAGATGAGGCTCCACAAATAATACAATTGGCTGAGTCCTTGTCACCTAAAGAAAAGGAAGCTTACACTAAGTTCTTACAAAAAAAGAAGATCAATTTTGCATGGACTTATTCAGATATGCCAGGTTTGGACATTAATCTTATCATGCATCACTTGTCTATAGCTCCAGGTGTCAAACCCGTAAAACAAAAATTGAGAAAGATGCATCCTCACATAGCTCTCCTAGTCAAAGTAGAATTGGAGAAACTCCTTGGTGCAAAATTCATAAGAGCTATTGCCTATGCTGAATGGATATCAAACATTGTACCAGTTTCCAAACATGATAAATCCATTCGAGTTTGCGCAGATTTTAGAGAACTCAATAGAGCATGCCCAAAGGATGAATTTCCACTCCCTAATATAGATATGATAGTGGATATGACTATGGGTTATGAGATTTATTCCTTGATGGATGGTTTTTCTGGATATAATCAGATTAAGATAGCTCCTGAAGATCAAGAAAAGATTGCATTCACTTGTGCATGGGGTACCTATTGTTGGAACGTCATGCCTTTTGGACTGAAAAATGTAAGAGCCACCTATTAACGAGCTATGACAACCATTTTTCATGACACGATGCACAAAAATATGGAAGATTATATGGATGACACCTTGTCCAAGTCTAAACAAAGAGACACACACTTGGATGATCTAGAAGTCATTCTAGATCGTATGGAACAATTTCAACTAAGGTTAAATCCTAAAAAGTGTGCATTTGGAGTCACCTCTAGAAAACTACTAGGATTCACCATTTCAGAAAAAGGAATAGAGGTGGACCCTAAAAAAGTTCAAGCAATCATAGATATGCCACCTCCTAAAAACATTAGTCAAATGAGGAGTCTTCAAGGACGTCTTCAATCTATAAGGAGATTTATTTCACAATCGGAAGATAGAGGTCAACCCTTCAACAAGAACTTACACAAGGGAGTCAAATGTGTTTGGAATGAGGATTGTCAAAAGAGCATAGATCAAATCAAGAAGTACTTGGTGAATCCTACCATTTTAATTCCTCCTATCCCAGGGAAACCACTTATTCTATACATTTCAGCAATAGAATCTTCCTTGGGGGCATTACTAGCTCAACTTGATGAAAATGGGAAAGAAAGAGAAATATACTACATTAGCCGCACTCTTGTGTCATATGAGGTTAACTACACCAGCATTGAGAAAGCTTGCCTTGCAATTGTGTTTGCTTCCCAAAAGTTGCGACATTATATGCTTGTGCACACTATACACCTCATAGAAAAAATAGATCCACTCAAATACTTGCTAAGTAAGGCTTCCCTCACAGGTAGACTTGCTAAATGGATGATGATACTTTCAGAGTTTGACATAGAGTACATTGAGTGTAAAGTAATCAAAGGACAAGCCATAGCAGATTAATTGGATGATTTCCCAATACAAGATAATGCACCTATTCAAGTTGACTTCCTAGATGAGCAACCTCATGTATATGATTGAAAGAAAATGGAAGATGTTCTTTGATGGATCTTTTATGCAAAATGGTTCAGGAGCGGGTGTGTTGTTTATTTCTCCTCATGGGTACACAATCCCCAAGTCTCAAAAATTATTGTTCCCATGTACAAACAACATTGCTGAGTATGAGGCTTTAACAAATGGACTTAAGATGGCCATAGAATGGATAATCACAGAGTTACACATCTATGGGGATTCACAGCTGATAATCAACCAAGTTAAAGATTAATATCAAATAAAACATGAGAAAATGGTACCTTACAAGAAAATGGTTTATTCCTTGAAATGCTACTTCACCTTTGTTACATTTTAGCAAATCCCTAGAGAAAAAAATAAAGCAGCTGATGCTATGGCTACACTTGCTTCACTCCTTCAGTTAGAGCAACATGAATCCATATTTGAATTCCTGGTGGAAGAGCTATATCACCCTATCTATGACTCCCAAGAAAGCCATGTCATTTGTACCCTTGTTGGTCATGAGTCATCCCACTATGGTTCCATTTACTCATAGCTTTGTGATGGCATTATTCCCAAAACCTTTAACCGATCTGAACACAGAAAGCTTACCCAAAATGCCTCTCGCCATTCCCTTATCATTGGTGATTTGTATAGGAGGTCTAGATGGAACACTTCTTAGATGCTTAGAAAAGGAAGAATCTGACCAAGCATTAGTTGACATCTATGAGGGCATCTATGGGGACACTCCAATGGTCTTTCCATGGCCCAAAGGTTTCTTAGGGCATGGTACTATTGGCCTACAATACAGATTGATGTAGTAGCTTTTGCAAAGTCAAGTGAAAAGTGTCAAAAAAATGGTAACCTGATACATGCTCCAGGCAGGGAGCTTATTCCTTCTATTTCTCACTGGCCATTTCAGCGATAGGCCTTTGATCTTGTTGGGAAGATTCATCCCAACTCATCAGGTGGACACAAGTTTATTATCACTGCTACTGATTACTTCACTAAATGGGTAGAAGCTGTCCCACTTTCTGTTTCCTCAGGAAAGACAATCTCTCTATTCATTTTGAACCATATTATCTGTCGATATGGAGTGCCTTCCGAGATTATTACTGACAACAGAGGCCAATTTAAAAATAAGGACCTTAAACAACTCTGCAAGAAATTCAAGATTAAACAACATTGGTCCTCCATTTACTTCCCGCAAGGAAATGGTCAAGCAGAGGCATCAAACAAAACCTTTCTTAAAATCTTGCATAGAACACTCTGTAAGAATGGTAGAGATTGGCACTTACAGATAAATCTAACTTTGTGGGCCTATAGAATGAGTATTCATACTCCTACTGGGGCTACTCCTTTTGCCCTTGCATATGGAATTGAAGCAGTGTTACATTTAGAGGTTGAGATTCCTTCACTTAGGGTTTCCCTCCATAGTCTAGTTACAGATGAAGACTATCACGCCATGAGACTTCAAGAGTTAGAACTTATAGATGAGAAACGTCAAGCATCATTTGACCATACGAGGGTTTATCAAAAGTGCATGTCCAAAGCCTTCAAGAAAAAGGTTTACCCTAGATAATTCCATGTGGGAGATCTTGTCCTACGTGAAAATCCTAAGAATCAACAGCATAGAGATCAAAAGGGCAAATTTGAACCTAATTGGCTTAGACCTTACATCATTACAGTAGCTTTTGGGACATGTGCTTATTTACTGTCTACAAAAGAGGGAGAGTAGCTCCTTGATCCTATCAATGTCTTTCACCTAAAGAAGTTCTATCCATGATGCCCATTCTGTTTGGGGGCATCTTTTGTACATAATTATTGATCCTGAAAAAATGCAAAAAGGATATATTGTCAAAAATTCTAAAAATAAAAAAATGTCTTGAAAAAATGACCATCTTAGTGAAAACCTAGCAATAGGCTCTTTGATGTATCTCCAAAAAAATTAAATATTCCAAAAATACAAAAAATTCAAAAAATTCAAAAATTCAAAATTCAAAAATAGAAAAAGTGCCTTGGTGAAAACCTAGAAACAGGCGCCTTGGTAGCAAAAATTCAAAAATTCAAAAAAAAAAAGTCCTGAAAAAAAAAGAAGAAAAAAATGAAAAAGTTGTAATAAAATGAAACGGGCGCTACTTGAGGCCTTTGCACCCCTATTTCTTAGCGCATGTCCTTGACACTTAGCCTTTATCCATCATGCCTTGTCCTTGTTGCCTTGGTCTGGAATTGGTCTTTGTCTTTGTTTAGGAGACATAACTGTGTTAGCTTTGGTCTCTTAGATGCATTAGTCTTTAGGACATCTCACAAATGGTGTTTTTCAACACCACCCCAACTGTATTTTTCAATACAACCCCTGACATCGAGTGTTTTTCAACACTTATCAGTTTGATCTTACCCTATTTTTTCATGTGGTCTTACCTGCTTGTGAGCATTCGATCCTTATCCTCAGAACTCAGTATCAGTCAACACACTTAAATTTTTAAATGCAACACTTAATGCTTGAGCTATGTCATGGTCTTTTCTTTGTGTGCTAACTGTTATTAATTTTCGTTGAGTGTCCTTGTCTCATAAGTCTCTCTGTGATGCATAGCTAGAGGACTTGGGGCATGGGACATGTTTTTATTTTCTTCCTACTTTATGCTTCACTATTTTTGCACAACTGTTCTGCTGGTCATCCTGGCCTCTATGCCTTGATGTGAGCATGGTTTTGCTATATTAAATTGGGTAAGCTAACATCACAGTCATCTTGACCTTTATGTCTTTGATGCTTATGCTAGAATCTTTCCACATTCCAATCTGATATAAATCACATTCATATCTTCATAGTTGCACTTGTGACTAGTGATGATTGTGTGATTTTTTTGATGTCCGTTAATAATGGCCCAATGATGAAAATAAGTTCCTTACCATTCTCTAATGAATGATGAACACAAATTCCTATGTTACAGTTTCTCTATTGTAAGTACACCTTTTCATTTTCATGTAGCTTGCATTGTTAGACCTCATGTTAGTTTGCATTTTGAGGCTGCATTATGAGTTTGAGAGGATTTCCTTCATCTTTCTTGTGGAATTTTAATCATCTGTGGTCATGTTTGATCTTTATTTCCTTATCTTCTTTCGTGATCTCAATTAAAATTTTCTATCTTAAACAATTGATTGATTTTGGGGCATTCTCTTTCTTAAGGCAAATTCTCTTTCTTCTCTCCATTTCTTTCCACCTCTTCCAAACTTCTATCTTCCATTCGCTTTCACCCCACT
>MU228041.1:399180-411967 GCA_018584345.1 Thuja plicata
TTGATGTCTGTGTTGTTTTGTGATCCCAAATCGATCTCACACTTCAACTACATTCTTTGACTACATGTGTTCCCAGAATGATCACACATTAGTCAAAGAGGGGCAAATGTATGCACCCTAAAATGGTTGCCTAGACTACAGGCCCCCATTTATCATTTTATCAATTTATCAAATTTCTGAATCAATGGTTTGGAACATTTTCAATTCAAATCAATTTCCTTGATCAAATCGTAATTAATTCAATTGTTTCAATATTTCCTAAGGTTTAATCATTTTTATTTTATTAAAATATTTAATCTCCCTTTTAATCAAATAAAATTCATCTTATTTAATTAAATTAAATTCCTCCCATTTAATTAAATAAAATAATTCTAATTTATTTAATTATAAAGAAAACCCCTCTTTTAATTAAATAAATAAAAATCCCCACTTAAAGCTCTTTTTTTGATGAAAAAGGAAATAAATTAAATACAAAATTAAATAAAAATCTTTTTTTTATCACATCTTTCTAAGTGGTGGGCTTTTTGCTTTTAATGAGGACATGGATCAACCAAGATTTAATCTCCACCAGTGCTCATTTCTTTTTGCCTCTTAATCTCAACCATTCACTTTCCTATATAAGGAAACCTCTCATTCTCATTTTCATATAGAATTTTTATGTATTGTTATGCTGCAGGTTTGGAGAGCAATTTTGGAGGAGAATTTGAGCACTCAAGCTTGGATATTGCAACTTATCTCTTCTTGTCTTCTTCTTGCATCCATGGCTATTCATGTAGATTAGATTCATATTAGATTAAATTCATATTTCCTTTCATAGAATAATCATGGATTGTTATCATTTAGACTAATTTCTTTTCTTGCATTGTTATCATATAGAATAGATTTCATTTTCATACATTGAATCTCTCATTTCATGGTGTACCTGCATAGGCACAACTAGGTCTATCTAAGGGCCTTCATCACACACCTTTGCACTCCATGACCAGGGAGCTATGAGTCGATATTTAAGGCCTCAGTCTTGAGCAACCTTGGATGGAATGATTCATAGAAGTGTGACACATTTTTAGCACACATATATAGATATATATACATATTCATATAGATATAGATACACACACACACACACACACATATTGGATCTGCAAATTTTTTTTTACTCTCATCATTGTATTTTTTGGGAAAATATTTGGTGTTTCATCTTTGTTATTTGTAAGAGGCCACATGACATAGAGATAGAACATGACATATGAGATCCTATAGAGAATAGAGAAAGTATTAGTCAAATACATGAACATAGGAAAAAATAGTCAGGGAATATATCTGACACATAGAGGATATTCCCTACACAACCTGAAAGTGACTCTAGTCACATCGACTTCCACATCACATTTGATTTTTTTAGCATCGATGTATATATACTGCAGAAAACCCGCTAATGCCTTAAATTGAGATTAATTCCCTTTGTAGGGAAATATTTTTCTCTATAGAGATCCAACAGTGAGACTAAATTTTTTTTGACACTTTTCCCAGACTCTACTTCAAACTTCATCAATAACGAGCTCCACCGATGCGTAACCATGCATTTTACATTAGAGAGTGGTGGGTTTGCATATAAAAATCCTAAAAACCCTACCGCAAAGCCAATGTGGGACTAATCCCACAAAGTTCAACCATTTCCCAGCTTCTACCAATGGCCACTGTGTTTTCTCTAGCAGCTCTTCCTCAGTCTAGATCTGCCTTAGCCCCAATGCCTGATGTGCTTTCCCCAGTGGCTCCGCATCAACCAGGATCCACCTCAGCCCCACATGTCATTGTGTTTTTAGCTCCAACGACCACTATGTTTGTAGCCCCAATGGTGCTACCTCAGTCTGGATCTATCATCTCAAACCCTTTTGCAGGCCCCTCTACCGACTGCAATTCATAGTACCCTATTACAACAAGATGCACGATGACCCAAGTCTTCCATGTTTGTACACATAGGGAGGATGCAAACCAATCATAGCAAGACACATGGTAAATTCATACGCATAATCAACAGTAGGAAAGTCATTTTTTCCATGCATTCAGATGGCAGTTTAATCTTAACACTCATCTGCACGTCAAATTTAGGCTTTTTTATTATTTTGGGATGGTCATTTGACCGTCGATTTTAACCTAGTGCATGCGTTTCCATTTTATGATCTTAAATTTGACATGCATTTAGTTGTCATCCCTCAATGATCTTTTGTTGTGATGGCCATTGTGAAGTCAAATTTAAACACATGGTTTTTTTGACATTAGTAAGGTTTGAAAATTTGGACCCCTCACCATTTGCAATTTTGATTTTGTAGTCTGACACTGGAGGGCCATAACTTGGTCATACATACTCCTTTTTTAGTGCAATTTTTTTAATATTTTGGGTAGAATTTCCTAAACTTTTTAGTGGTGTTATTATTTTTTGGTTTTGGTGGACAAATTTTGTAGAAATCTTAGTCGTGCAGGAGCACCTAGGCTCTCAAAGTACACCCTTGGAATGCCTTGGGGGTACTGAAGAAGGAAACATTAGACTTTTTTTTTGAAGTCCTTGGGACCCTTTCTTTGTAATAAGGATCAATTTGTAAGACTAGTTGCCACAAGGTGTCATTATAAAACTTGGGGGTCAAACTTAGTCAAAGGTCCAAAAATATTGGTTTAGGCTTATTTTATGTTTCTAGGATGGTTTTGGGTATGCCCCATCCATCTAGGGTCCTAATAGATCACAGGGAAAAAAGTGGAGCAACTTTGCAACAAAAGTTGTAAAAGTTGCAAACAACTTTTACAACGTTTGTGCAACTTTGTCGTAACCAACCCCCAACAGCTCCAAGCTTTGAAATTTAGTTGTGGAGGTTGGATTTTGGGTCTATATGTTCAAAAAATTTGAACATGAAATCTTGTTCATGTAATCAACAAGTTGGTGGCAAGATTGAAGGAATAAAACTCTATTTTTCTAGTAATTCTCTATTGTTCCCTATAGTACGATCATTCTATAATTTATTGTTGTTGAACTCCTCCATGTTTTGTTAGTAGAAGGTGTTGAGCCTCTAATGTAGATGGTTTGAGTGGATTTGGTAGGAGTAGAAGGGATAAATCCTTGGTTCAAGAAAGACTAGTCCAGGAAACCATGTTTCAATAGGGCATTGAAAAGATGTGCCCCTAACTTTCCAAGCCACTGTGGGATTCTCATGGCCCTAGGTGAAATTTAAGTAGGGGTAGCGTACATTAGGATTCCAGAAGAGAATGTTAGGGGGAGCCCATTTTTCCACTTTTCCACTTGTAGGGAGTGGCTAGGTCAAATTTTATGTTGGATTGGGTGCTCCTAGGGGTGTACAGACCTGCTCCATGTGTTGGATTGATTTGATCAATCCATCTTTGAATACTTTATTTGAAGACTAGACTTATTTTGCTTGTTACGCCTCTGCACTTTGTGGGAACTTTATGCTGTAGTGAAGGGATTTGATTCTAAGGATTCATTTTTGAGGACATCATCCAAAATGGTACTCAAAATAATAATTTGTTCAGTAGGTTCTGTTGGTTCCCAAAATCGCATATTGGAAATCCAAGAGTTTTTTCTAATTCTCCTAGATTGCTTCAATTGGTCTTGGCCAACAAATGGGAATAATCTAATTCCCTTGCACTTTAGGCTTTGCTAAACCTAGGTGGGTAAACCCTCACCCCAAACACAAAAGGTGTTTTTCTATAGCCCATTTAAACTTTCTTGATTTCCCAGGATGGAAAATGTTCCCTGAGTCTAATCAGAATAAGAATATTTTATTCTTATTTAGAGTTTGAATATTATGAATTCTTATGAATGCTTTTTAATTGAATTTGTATTTGTGCATAAGGAAAATTCTTTGGGTACGAGATAATATATTTTGCAAGGAAGAAATGAAAGAACTTCAATGCTCATACAACTATAAAAAACCTTCTTTGAGGAGATACACAAGTCAGTCCCTTATCCAACTAATTGGGTGAAATGTAGTCAAGCTTTGTTTGAACCCTCATGTACACTCTACAATTCAATTTTAGATTCTCTCCCCCATGACATCAAGGATGAATTGATAATAATGTGTGTTTTAGTCTAAATGAATTTTAATTCCTTGGCACAAAACCAATTAGACAAGGATTTGTATAGACGAGAGCTTTCTAAACAACCCTTGATAATCAAAAACTAATATTAAAAAATTCAATTTTCTGACATCTAATAGTAAAGAGAAAAATCTGTGTAAATGAAAATGCAAAGGATAAATCCAACAAAAAACAACAAACTTACTTCTTCAATCTTGGACAGGAAACATATTTTCTTTGTATTATTCAAAAAGTGAATATAATTGGTTTAGATTTTAGTTGCAGTCACCATGCATGCTATCTTCCTATAGTACCATCTTTCTCCTTTTTCTTATCTGTTATTTTTTTTTATCATTATGTCTCCCCTTTCTACACGGTCTTGGTATCCCTTTCATATAATACGAAGGGATGAAACAAGCTAAGGACCATTACAACATGTCTATTCTAAACTAAAACCCTATTTTAAGCAGAAACCACAAATTTTTACCTAATTCATGGAAAATTAGGTGCATTCAGTTGAATTACCCTAAGCATGTCCAATAATTCATCATCAAGATCATTGTGGAACCAGTTACTATCATTCATTTGGATTTCTCGTGCAAGGTCATGTAACTATGCCTGGTCCTACTCTACTTCCAACTCAAGCATGTCACTCTCATAGGCTGCATAACTAGTCTTGAGTTCCCAGGCCTTCGACATTAGGTTGTTAAGAAAATATGGTTGATCCTCATCTATCCGTAGCAGATCAGGTTGCATCACTTGATGTTGATTTTCATTCCAAGGATAAAAAACCATTGGAAAATCCATCCTCTAGCTTGAAATTTGAATCTGTTATACTCAAGTTAATCCTTGTCCACTTATAAAAACTCTTTGAAGAGCCTACCACATTTTGATACACGTAATCCCATTTCCTCATTAAATGCAAGCATGATCTGATGGCCTCACACTTTCTAATTTGATTTGTTGCATGATACATTCCCTAGGGAATGATAACCTTGTCTTTTCCATCCTTTCAAATCCAGACGTACACAACCTCGATTAGTATTTTTTTTAAACCTTTCACTCAACCCTAAGGTTAATCAGCAATGCAACACAACCCCTCGTATGTATTTTTATATCTATAATCAGATCCTTCATCTAGTCTAAAATCACTTCAACTTAATGAGAACCATTCCTTCAACTCCGTATTTCTAATTTTTTTTTTAATTTTCTTGGAAATCTGAGTAAGATTATTTCATCCTCTTCATAACTTATGACCATTCAATTTGTGAGACATTTCAAACATGTGAAATCTGCCAATGTACTCTGATTATTAATTCAACCACCTTTTTTATTTAATGCTCATTTTTTTTCCATTTTTTTTCCTATTTAAAATTTTTTCATGAAATAGAGAAAAATTTCTATTTCACTTCCTCCGCAAATGCCATTCGCAAAATAGAGAAAACTCTCTATTTCTCTTCTTTGTTTTCTGCTTCTGCAGAATATCAAATTTTTGCCATTTCATAGCTGCCACCTTTTTCACTTGTGAAATAGCGAAAAGGTCCCTTTTGAATACATCCAAGATGTTTTCACATTCTGGATCTCTACAATATGCCTTCATATTTGATTTCTTAATAGCCTTTATGCTTAAAAATGCAAAATTTCAAAAAATGACTCAATGATGGCTGTTTTTGGGGACGTATGCTCCTTGTGAGTATAACAAGAAATTAGTTATCTTTGGAAGATGTAGACCAAGTGCCAATCAATTGGGTTATAAAGTCACTATATAGAAGTCACATCATAATAATTTTGTAGCCCCATGCTACCAAAATGTAAAAGCAATATTTGCTTCTGTCAAAAATATTGTTTTCATCACATTCCATTGCCATCAATCTGAAAATAATACTGAGACGTGTCTGATAAAATATGTTGATACTTTCCCTCAACAACCTGGACTTTCTCTCTCTAATAATACGTATCTTCAAATTACACACACACTCCTTGTAATATCTTCCCTTATCATATAGTCCATAGACATATACATTACAACATCCTATGTTATCAAATTTTCTATTGAGCATAGATATTTTCATTTTTGAATTAGAATGACATATTGATTTAGTCCTGTCAAAGGGATTGATAAATTTGTTTAAACCTTTATATCCTTGAAAATACATGAATTTAGTGTCATTGTCACTACTCTAATTATGACAACTTTGCAAAAACACACCCTCTTTATGAAAGTCTAAAACTTCCACCACTGCTGAAGCTATCATAGTATTAGAGTTTGAAACATAACTTTTTTTATTGATTGCATCTTCGGATAATATTTCCATTCTTTCAACATTGTGTTTTTCATTTTCAAAACAAGGTACATTGCTCCATCTTTCCTTTGGATTTTCTGATGTTTCATCATGAAAAAAACCTTGAAGAAGATTGAAATTAACTTTAGGTTTTCCTTCTTTTATATGCTTATCAGATTGCATGTATTCATTAAATGCATCATTCTTTTGAGTTTCATCATGTGCTTGATCAACTAGGCCAATATCTTCATTATCTGCAAAAATTTCCTCATCTTGCATGTGTATTGATTCACTAATCTATTTGTTCTAGTGGCCTAAGAAATATGAACATGTTTCTGATATTCAGTGTCTAATAAATCTGAAACCTCTTCTGCATTGAGGATACCGTCCCCATTATCATCATAATCATTGATATACATTTCCATACAAATATCACCATGTATGAAATATTCTTCATTTTTATTTATTTCAACACAAGTGTCATCATGGTTCTCAAGTATGGATGCTTCTTTATCTTCTGCATGACTAGTGCACTCATCTTCCATATTTAAATTTGAAACATCACTAGATTCTTCTTCTAAAATTCCTTCATATATAATTTTGATAAGAATTCTTACCTGAGGATTATAATAAATCCCTAATTCATTCTGGTAATGAAGGTTTTATATCCACAGGTATTTATTTATAGATGTTAAACATCCTCATGAATACTTGTGTTGCAGTTTCATCTTCATATCTCTTTATATTTATAAATTCATACAAGGAAGACATATAGGATTCTTTTTCTATAGTAGAATTCTGATTATTTTTTAGTATGGAGCATACGTTCTCCTTTTCCTCATACTTTCTTATATCTGCATCTATTTCACATATCCTATCCACACATGAATTACAACTTTCCTTCACCTTCTCTTCTCTAATGAATTATCTCGTTGTACCAAGAAATGCATGCTTGATTATCTAAGATATGTAACCACATCTGGAGTCATCATTCTCTTAGTATCTATTGAAAGAAGAATCTACACAATGCTTTGAATCCATAGTATGATATTGAGATTATTCTTTCATATATAAATACTCATCCACTTCAACTATGCAATGGAACTCATCTAGAAACCATTTCTCAAACTCCCTCCATGATGAGATGCTTCGAGTAGGAAGAGATTCATATGATTTTCTTGCATAATACTTTAAAGTCTTTAAAAAAAATTTCATCACCTAATCCTCTGTATTAATCTCATGATCTTCTATAAATGTATAAAATGCTTCCACATGCTCAAGTGTTGATTCATCCCATTCCCCATGAAACTTTGGTACTAGTTGTGAAAGTTTAGGGAGTAACTTATTAGGAATACATTGAAATATCCCAAGATCCAATGACCTGATGCCATCCGAAACAAATGGTCTTCTTTGAAATGTTTGTTTATTTTGGTACATTTTGAATATCTAAATTTGTAGTAACTTCTTTCTTTATATATTAGGTTCTTGTCAATAGAGTCGTCACCTCTTTCACAAAGGAAAACTTTACTTATCTCCTTCTGGATCTTTTCCCTCAATACAGTCACTTACTAAAAATTTTTGTTGAATAATAGAGTCGCCACCTACTTGTTAGAAGGAAAATCTTTGTTTTCTTCTAAATCCTTTCTCCTAGTAGAGTCTATCTTTATCACCAGAAATTCTGAAAACTTGGTGCAGGAGCACCAAGGCCAAGCACCAAGGGCACAAAGGTGCACTAGGGTCACTATTGGATCCTAGGAAAATGAAGGCATGAAAATCAAGGGTCATTTGGAAATTTAATAGACCGTGATTGGTCAATTAATGATGTTTTAATAATTTTTGTAATGTTTATTGATCATTTTGTGTGATATGATCATAAAAAAGTTTGTAAGCCCTTGATTGGAAAAGATAGGCTTAAGGGTCACTATGAGGTCTAGATGACCTTAGGGGTAATATTTTGGTTTAGATTATAATGATTAAGTCTTATATAGGTTTCTAATAAATATGGGACATGTAATGGTTGACTTGACAATGGTAGTTGTCGACTTAACAACTTTTTAAACTTGTAATTATGTAACAGTCGGTTTTGGCACTGTTGTCGACAGTTTTAGGGAGTTAAAAGTTAGTTATTTGTTTGGTTGTTGAGTTTGAGGATCTATTTGATAGAGATCCATGTGAATATGATGAGGATTTAGAGGATGGTGTGAGGATAATCATTGTAACTAGTTTTGAATCAATAAAAAATATATTTTCTTGCACAAACATTATTCAGGCCGTGGATTGTTTGCAATCAACACTCTATATTTTGAAGTCTCCATGTTTGGATAGAATCTCCCACTCTCTATGGTTAATTTAATTGGTGGGAGGATTATAATAACATGTAATATATCCTTTTATATTTTTTAGATGTAGGAATGTGTAGGTATTGTGGAGGAGAGACCACAAGATTGGTGGCGAGTTATTGATTGAGGGTGCACAATTTGACACCAACAATTAGTGTGATCAAATAATCCAAAGGATGGGGGTATTTTATGTTGGATCTTGGATATTTGGGTCCATGGGGATGTGTTAGATCCACTAGGATGATCTAGAGAGTTTTTTAAGATCCCAATTGAGAAATTCCTAGCCTAGAGACCCTAAAAGTGAGGGTTTGATACCTACAAGTATAGGCAAGCGTTGGTGAACCAAAAACTTGATAATCCATTGTTTTTAGCCATGACCTAAGACTATTTCATGGTTTTGGGTCAAGGGAGGAAGTCCTTGTATAGGTTTCTTTGTAAATAGGTGCAAATTAGGCATATTTGGTTGCTGCAAAGGTAGAGGATCTGGGTGTTGGTCCAAAGTAACATACCCTAGATTTGGGATATATTTTGTAGCATGGTACATGGTATCTGAAAATGTCATTATTTTCCTTATTGTTTTGGGAAATTTTTGGGTTAAGGGCGGATTAGTGGTTGGACAGGGCTACAAGGAGATTGGGTTAGCAAAGAAAGAGAATTATAGACTAGGTTATACGCAGTTAAGGACACATTATAGATAGTATAGTGCTAATGTGGTTAAGAGAACATATGGATATTCAATGGTTAGTGACAGTTATTCAAGATTTATTGAAGACTGTGTTTTGATAGAGTTTCTAAGAGACAGTCTACGAAGTGGGAAGTTGCATCTCATAGTGCTGACTAATTGATCACCTTATTAATCAGGGTATGGGCCACCTAGGATATCACACCCCTCTACACCAAGTGGTATCAGAGCCTAGGATAATCTTAGGTTGAAGTGGTGGAAGAACTTTTTGGGATTTTGAAGATTGAAGGTCCTTTTTTGATGCTCAAAGTTGAACTATTCTTTGAGAGTGTTCCAAAGTGGTGGCTTGACATGTGAAAGATCCTAGATTGGTGAATATGTGATTGAAAAAGTCATAGAAGGAGGAATACAATTCTATTAAAGATTATTTTTCCGATAAGAGGAAAAGAGGAGAAAAGAGAAGGAAGAAGAAAGAAGCGGAAATGCTAAGAAGCATTGGAGAGGTTTTGAAAAAGAATCAAAAGAAACTGGAGTGGATTGCATCACTCATTGAAAAAGAAATAGATGAAGAAGATGAAGATGAGTAGTAGATTACACAAGAAGAAGTGGATGAACCTAAGGACAAAGAGGTTCTTCAATCTAAATCAAAGGTTGAAGTTGAATTTGTTGATGGTTGCAGCAGTGAATCAAGTCTTGAGGGGCTTGAATCTGAAGAAATTCTTCAAGTGGGGGCAACATAGTGTCCTTTGGTGATGGAAGAAGACAAACAACATGGTAGAATGGCTAGAGAGGAAACCAATATCACTAGTGAGTTGTTGGTATGCCTAGGTGAATGACATGATGGTGAAGACCAATAAGAGAGGGCAGTAGGTGAGGAAGAAATTGACTGTGGTGTCATTGGTGAGACTCAAAAGGTAGTCATGAATGTTGAAGAAGACTTGGAATGCCAAGAGGAGAGGCATGTGATCCAAGATGCATTGGTATCAATGGGAACAGACTTCAAGTTTTAAGACAATGAAGAGTTGTAGATGTCATCAGTGGTCTCGGGACAAGAGACTAAAGATGAAGTGCAGATTTGGCACCAGTTGGTGGTCTACATTTTGCCCATGGGAGGATAATAAAGAATGAAGATACAGGAGAGGATGATGATGAAATAGAAAAATAAGATGTCATGGATCACCAATGATGATATTTTCAAACCAAAGGTGAAAATAAAATGGTTTTTTTTGCTGACATTGTTTTTTCTACAGGTTTCCAAGAGGACTTGGAAAGATTTTAAAGCTCTGGAGTATGGTGTAGGATCACCAAGGGCACAAAGGTGCACTAGGGTCACTGTTGGATTCTAGGAAGATGAAGGCATGACCATCAAGGGTCATTTGGAAATGTAATAAACCATGATTGGTAATTTAATGATGTTTTAATAATGATTGTAATGTTTTTGAATCATTTTGTGTGATATGATCATAAACAAGTTTGTAAGCCATTGATTGGCAAAGATAGGCCTAAGGGTCACTATGAGGTATAGATGACCTTAGGGGTAATATTTTGGTTTGGATTATAATTTTAAGTATTAGATAAGTGTCTAATGAATTTGGGACATGTAATGGTGGACTTGACAATGGTATTTGTCAACTTAACAACTTTTTAAACTTGTTATTATGTAACAGTCAGTTTTGGGACTAATGTCGACAGTTTTAGGGAGTTAAAAGTTGGTTATTTGGTTGGTTGTCGAGCTTGAGGATATATTGATAGAGATTCATGTGCGTATGAGGGGGATTTAGAGGATGGTTTGAGGAGAATCATTGTAACTAGTTTTGAATCAATAAGAAATACATTTTCTTGCACATACATTATTCTGGCCGTGGATTGTTTGCAATCAGCACTATGTATTTTGAAGTCTCCATGATTGGATAGAATCTCCCACCCTCTATGGTTAATTTAATTGGTGGGAGGAGTCTAATAAAATTTACTATATCCTTTTATAGTTTTTAGATTCAGGGATGTGCAGGTATTGTGGAGGAGAGACCACAAGATTGGTGGTGAGTTGTTGATTGAGGGTGCACAATTTAACACCAACAATTAGTGTGATCAAATAATCTAAAGGATGGGGGTATTTTATGTTGGATATTGGCTATTGGGGTCCATGTGGATGTGTTAAATCCACTGGGAGGATCTAGAGAGGTTTGTAAGAGCCCAAGTGAGAAATTCCTAGCCTAGAGACCCTAAAAGTGAGGGTTTGATACATACAAGTATAGGCAAGTGTTGGTGACCAAAAAAATTGATAATCCATTAGTTTTAGCAATGACCTAAGACTTTTTCATGGTTTTGGATCAAGGGAGAAATCCCTTGTATATTTTTCTTTGTAAATGGGTGCAAATTAGGCCTATTAGGCTACTGCAAAGTGTATACACCCTAAAATGGTCGCCTAGACTTTGGGCCCCATTTCTCAATTTATCAAATCCCTAAATCAATATTTTCAAATATCAATAATATCAATTATATCAATTTCCTTGATCAAATCAAAATCAATTAAATATTTCCTAAGGTTTGAGCCTTATTTAATTTAAAAGAGAAAAAATAAAAATAAAAATCTTATTTAATTAAGAGAACATGCTCTCTTTTAATTAATTAAAAATCTCTTTTAATTAAATAATAAAATCATTTTATCCTAAGCCTTTATTTAATTAAAAGAAATTTCCTCCTCTTTTATTTAAATAAAAAATCCTCAATTTTCTTCTTATCCTATGTTGCACAAATAAAACATTATTCTTATTTTATAAAAAGGGAAAAAGCACTTTTTATCTTATGTGGGATACAAAAGTCAACTCCTATTTTCCTATTGGAGGATATTTGTACACAAGGATCAAGCTTCCATTTTTCTCCACCCTTGATTAAGAATTTTGCCTCTTAATCTCAATGGTCCATTTCATCTCATTTTCATCTCATTTTCTTATAAAAGGAGAGCTCTCTCCTTCATTTTCACATCTTAGGTTTTGATGCTAATGTTATGCTGCAGGTTTTCTAGGTCACTTTAGAGCTTTTTGAAGATTTGGAGCATTCTTGCCTTTTGCATTCACATGTTATCATAGTTTCATTTCTTTCATTATCATGACATTCTTAGCTTATATTTCCTTTATGCTTTAGATTAGTTCATCTAGCTTAACTAGGAGGCTTTGTAATACTTGTTCTTTCATTTTCATAGCTTAGCTTGCATATTCATCTTAATCTAGCTTGCATTGCATTTCATTCTTGATTCTTGAGGATATTGGAATTATTGCCCTTGTCTTCATTGAATCTCCCATTGCATGGTTTACTAGAAAGGTTATAGGCTTAATAGCTCTAGCTGAGAGCATTCTAAAAACCCTTGCACTCCATGCCTAGGGAGCTATGGATCGATTTTT
>MU228041.1:429769-446422 GCA_018584345.1 Thuja plicata
GGAGTTTACTGATGGCTTCTCCAGTTCCTTTTAATCTCAACCATTCATCTCCCTATCTCTGGGATTGATCTCAACCTTTCATATCATCACCAATTCCTATATAATAAACCCTTCATAACCATTTGAAGGATCTAGGATTTCAAGCTCTCGTGCGCCATTACTATGTCAATTTGGTTCTAGCATTCAAGCCATCTTGTGATCACACACACATTTTAATTAGTAAATTATCGACGCTTCTAAAGTTATAGACGCTGCCCACACCAATATTGAGCATCAAAAACAACATTTTAGAAGGAGTAGAGAGAGATAATAGAAGCTTCAAGCGCTTCGGGGTTTGCATTTATTTGTTTTCCTTTCTTTTTTTTGTACATTTTATTGGTTACGTTTCAAGTTATTCATTTTAGTAGTTATTGTGTACTTGATTTATATCATTTGTGAAACCTTTGCTACTAACCCTTGCCTTTGGAAATTTTGGGAACCATGAATCACGATCGAAGGAGGCGTACATTTTGGTGAACCCAACGTGAATCAAACAGCCCAATTATCTCTTGCAGATGACAAACAAAGTTGATCAACCATGGCCGTACAGTCGCAAATCTCAAAATTTGTATTTTTTTCGATTTCTGTGTTATTTTGCAATCGCTGGTATTTTGCCGCAATTAATGAAATTGTGTCGCAATCGACTAGTTTAATACCGCAATCAATTGTAGGTTTTTGCATTTATTTTTTGTCATCTTCTGGGCCTTTGTATTTTCTACAGTTTGTCGCAATTGATTCACTGGTGCCACAATTAGAAGAATTTTACCGCAATTGACAGAGCCAGACTGCAATTGACCGATCCAGACCACAATTGATTGTGCATTACCATAACTAAATGTTTTTTGCCGTAATTGCTAATTCTGGGCTGTAATCAACTATTATTTATCGCAATTTCCTATGCATCACTACAATTGCCTGCAAGATTGCTCATCAGGGCCAAATTCTTCATCTTGCTATCTAAAAACCTGATACTTTCTTTATTTTTTTGCAGGATGATGAATTCCTAGGAACAAGAAAGGTAAGTTGTTGGTAAGTGTCATTCATTGTTTCAAAGTTACATATACTCTCATTTTGCAAAAAAGTTTTTTGATACTAACCTGTTTAAACAAAGAAAACTAAAAGGAATTCACTTGTCGATTTGGGCTTAAAAGGAACAGTGTTTGTCAAATATCTTACATTTCACACTTTAGATGTGGGCTTAAAATTGACGTGGGGACTAAAATTGAACAAGGCAAAAAAGCTCTCAAATTGGTGCATTAAAATTGATCAAGCAATCAACACCTACTTTTGGGCTTAAAATTGAACATATGTGCTTGTATGGTGGTGTAGCTTAGTTCACATTTCAAAATTTTGGAGTTTAATTGATTTACCTTGTGTCTTGATTTTTGGGTGCACTTGCACAAACTGTTAGATTATAAACCTTTATACTTTTTAGAAAGGCCTGTCCGGGGAATGCGTTTCTTCCTCAGAGAATGACTTTAAACCGGTAATCCTTCTGATCGGTATATAAACAAGGCACAAACCAAAGTTCCATCTTATCTAGCCAAGCTTGGGCAAGGTGTGTTGGTAATAGTCTAGATCGGGTGAATATCCCTAAGGAGCCATCATAATCAACTAGGCTCTTAAGTGAGTCACACACGTACAAACTGATTGGAGAGACACCACAGACCCTTACTACAACCTTGATTAATTAGAGGCCAACCCATTTTACCTCCAAACAGGTACCTTATTATAGTGCAAGGGGTTACAAAATTTCCCCCCAAGATCCCCAACATATGTGTCCCACGGTATTTGTGTAGTGAAAGAGATCTTCACTCCACGGAAACAATACTTGGAAATGACAAAAAAATGGGCACCTACATCATGGATCTTCATGTCCTAGTAGTGTGACAATTGTTGTGTGAGCTAATAGACATTCAAGCATTAGGCCTATAACATTGTATTCTAAAGCCATTGACCTAGATTAATCTGACTGTTCATTATTGAGACCTCGTGATAACCTTGCAACTTGAAAAAGTTGTAGAACATACACATTTTCAGTCTTCATTCTTCAAAACACAGTGTCTGTCGTGCTTGTTCCTTTGATCAGTTTCTGAAAATGCAAAACAAAACATCCAAACTGTCAAAATGAGTCAAACATGTTAAAGTCTAGGGTTGTCAATGTCAACTATCTTTCAAATCAGAAGCATTGTTCCAAAAATTTCAAAATTGTCAAGCAATGATACCCATCTTTTAGTCTTTTTTGAGACTGTTTATCTTTTACTGCAATTGCCCGCATTGTGCCGTAATTGAAGGAATTCTGCCACATTAAACTTGTTTATTGCCACAATTGTCTTGTTTATTACCACAATCAACCATTTACTTTACCGCAATCAGTGGAGTTGTACCACAATTGACCAAAGATACTTTAGTCCTGTTTTGACCTAAAAATATTGAAAGAACTCTACATTTGGTGTCCCAAAACTAGTGTTTATCCCAGGAAAATGTGAAGAACATTATGTGAATCTCTAAACATTAAAGATAATCCCTTCTCTGAAAAGCGCAATTATTGTCTAAAACATTGTTAGTTCGAAAGCTCAGACTCAAAATACCTTGATCTCATCATATCAAACATCATCATCTTTATCAAAGTGGCTTTGTCCCAGAAAAAAGGTCAGAAAATATTATCTTTTTATCATCACCACTTTGAGATCAAGCTATATCAAAATCTATCCTTAGAATTACCCTTGTCCAAAACATAACTCAGACTTCCTTAGAAAGGATTTTCTTCCTTGTTTGCTTTATATCACTTGTTTTAGTTACAAAAAATGGACCACACTATGTCTAAAACACCTCATGGAGGGACTTACACAAGGTCTAAGGCTAGAACTCAACCTGATGAGTCATATATCAACCGATTCCTGACTTGGGAAATAGAGCAAGAGAATGATCCTTTTGTGAATACTAGTTCTACTCTATTCATTGAACAACCCCATGTGGCAGCTTTTTTCCAAGATATCACAGAAGCAGAGCTTGAAGATGTGGAGCAAGATGCTTTCTCCATAAAAGTAGTTAACACTATTGTAGAGAGGAACCTTGAACATTACTTAGCCATGCTAATAAAGAAGGGAGTCAAACTCCCCGCTGAATTCAGTGTATCTACCATATGGCCCAAAAACCCTCTCGCAGATCAAAACACTACTCAGCCTCCTTAGATACTGTCTGTTGTGTCTCAAATATTTCCACCATTGGTATTACCCACATTGACACAGACTATACCTAGTCAAACCAATGACCCGACCCAGGCCAGCACATCTTCCACTCAAAGCATGATAGGCTTGCAACTAAGTGCACCCATGGTCACTAGTATGCCAACACTTTTGGTCTCATGGCCAGGACAATCAAGCTCTCATGCTATGCCTTCCATCCCACCAAACACCAACTGTTCTAAAACCATGCCGCTAATGCAGTCAATTCACACTATTCCTAGGATCAAAACCTCATACCCACAGGGATCTATCTCTGCAGGTATGACTTACAGTCAATGCCCACCCAAGGCTACATCTTTTCCCATTCTGACATCACTCCAGCCTCTGTAATAGCAACCCCAGCTTCATTTGCCTTAGTTCCAAACCCTGCAATAACAACTCCAGCTTTAGTTGCCTCAATTCCAACCCCTGCAACAACAACCCAACTTCAGTTACCTCAAATCCCACCCTCGCAATAGCAACCCTAGCTTTAGTTGCCTCAAATCTAACCTCAATAGAAGCAATATCAACCCGAATAGTATCAACCCCAGTTTCAATAACAACAACAAATGCATCAAAGCCCACCATGGGCTACCCATGTGCCCCCATTTACAAATCACTCGATGGGAAATCAATATCAAGTACCTAGGATGAAATCCTATGTTCCTACTCAAGGGACATAGAGGCGCAGCCTCATACCCACTACAACACAAAGGAACATCCTCACACACCAACCTCAATATCAAATGGACATGTTAATGCAACAAATGCAAACCCTTCAAACCCAAATGATGGATATGAAAAATTAGGGGCAAACTAAATCCTATACAACGAAGGATTTATACCTATACCCCTTTGACCACTCTCTCCACATGTCTTCATTCCCAAATCAATTCTCGGTACCAAAATTTGACAAATATAGGGGCAGTACCAACCCTATTGAACATATCTGAGATTTTTTTGCTAGTTGTGTCAAAGTCGCCCATGATGAGACATATTTAATGTGAATGTTCCCACAAAGCTTGGCCAGACCAGCAATGGAATGGTTCTCACATTTACCTCATGGCATTCAGTCTTGGGGAGAACTGGCTGAAAAGTTCATAGCTCACTTCCATCATAACATCGAGTGCAAGGTCAAAATCAAGGACCTTTGCAATATCAAACATAAGGATGGAGAGTCTTTTGTGAAGTTCCTACAGAGATGGAGGAATACAGAAAACCGCATAACATATGATGTGCCCAAGCAAGACTTGATAGTCATGTTTTTTGACAATCTAATTCCAGACATGTCATTCACAATAGAGTTACAGTTAGCTTCAAACTTCACACAACTCATCGAATGAGGAGTTCATTGTGAGTAGAACTTAGTCAAACAAGGAATCCTTGCAGATCCCACACAAACAAATACAAACAAAATGCAACAGATAAAGCTAAGTGGTGGAACAAAAACAAAAATGTCACTAGTGATGGTGTCATTGATGTGAAGACAGTCAACTATGCACAACCCAAGGTGTCACTGCAAGGCGCACCTGTGGCCAAAAAAAACCCACAGGGCCCACTCAATAAGCATACACCCAAAACCAACTCCCTCTTGTGTAATCGGCCACTATGTCAAACATTCAACAATAGAATCAACGCAGACCATAGTTTCAATTCCAGCAATGAGATTTCACACCATTGGGAGAGTCGATAGAATCAACTTTGTGCAAGTTGATACAATCAAACACTATCACTCTCCCAGAAATCAGGGACTTTGAACAAGATGAAAACAAACCAAGGTGGTATAATGACAAATATTTCTGTGAGTTTCATCGGGTGAAAGGGCACAAAACATCTAACTGTTACCAATTGAAACACGATATCCAAGATCTGATTAACACAAGGGTCATTAATGTAACAAATACCCAAACCAAAGGCATGACTGATCACACTATCTTCAATGATACCTTTCATGATCACAACAAGGGAAAAGCCTCTGGGTCTGGTGGATAGGAAAAAAAATTTAACTATACATATCCCAACAGTGATAATGTTATCAATTGCCTCAATCCTTCAGATAGCCATGTAGCTACAATCACTATCAAGGACCAAGGTAACAAATGCACTATAACAACACGTCATGCCAGAGTCATCTTGCAAGGAGTACCATACTCATCTACTATATCTGCCAATCCTAAAGCAAACTCAGATCCATAGCCAAGCATAGTGGATCAACTAAAGCACACACCTGCCTAGATCTCCATGTTTGACCTATTTTGCATATCCCCACAGCATAAAATAGCACTTGACCAAGCCCTTCAGAATGTAGCTGTCCCAAGGGACATAACACCTGAGAGCTTCCAAATGATGGTTAACTATATAGCTGCTAACAAACATGCCACATTTACGAACCGTGATGTGCCACCACATAAACCCATGCATAATGATCCCTTGCACTTACTTGTCCAAGTCCACAAAAGCATTATCCATAGGGTCCTTGTTGATGGTGGAGTTGGGTTAAACATTTGTACTCTAAAGTTAATCAAGAAACTAGGCTATTTAGAATCAAGCATTGATGTCACAAGGAGGATAAATATCAGAGCTTATGAAGAGGAGGAAAGGTCCTCTAAAGGTATTATCATTCTACCTGTCTGTATCGGTCCAGTGGT
The DNA here is from genome assembly GCA_018584345.1 of Thuja plicata. NCBI lineage: Eukaryota > Viridiplantae > Streptophyta > Pinopsida > Cupressales > Cupressaceae > Thuja > Thuja plicata. The sequence continues at coordinate 435,684 of MU228041.1, forward strand.
CAAAAATACTCCCTTCCAAATCCTAGACCTTGAGTTGGGATACATCATGCTACTAGGGAGACCCTGGATACATGAAATACAAGATGTACCTTTGACATACCATCAATGCATCAAGTTCCCACACCAAGGAGAGGAAAGCATCATAGAGGGAGACCCCAATCCTTTCCAATACTGTAATGCTATCCAAATCAGCACTGATAACCAGGTACCCTCAAACCAAGATGCAAGCATCCCATCCTCTTCAGATTCAACTCCCAAGGATGTCACATGGACAACAGGAAAGATAGCCATTAACCAAAACACAAGTGTTCCCTCCTCTTCAGATTCAAATCTTCAAGTTGTCACACAGAAATCAAGCAAAATATCCATCACCGACAAAGGTTGTGGTGAGTATAGGTATGAGGAGGCTTTCACCATCACGTACATGCCTCAGAGCCCAAGAACTTATAGCATGCCACAACCTGTTATTACAATGGAAACTCCACAGCCTGTTCTATTAATATGTTCACCCACAACCTTTGTTCGATGGGGAGGCATAGCGAAAGAAAAGCCATTTGAACAAGATATCAATACATGGTTATACCAAGACCCACAAGAAACAATCAGACAAACCCTACCCTTGTCAAACTATGGTAATGGTTATACAATGTTACAAAGATTTGGGTACGATGGTACAATTGGCCTGGGAGCAAGACAACAAGGCATAATGGAATTGTCTCTCCCGCCAACCCAGAGAAACATGAGAGGTTTGGGCTATGGACAAAAAAGAATTATTCCTATGATCCAAGACATTCAAGTCAATCAAGAACAAATAGCAGAGATGCACCAGGGCACAACACAAAACATGTCTTGATAAGAAACATATTAGCACAGTTGTTGCCTGCCGAAGAGGGAACCACACAAACCCGAATAGACCTCCACATAGCAATCGATGATAATGAAGGAAGAGAGACATCTGACAAGAATTCTATTGAGACTGACTCCCATGAGTATGAGTGGAGATCCCTTCATGACTCTGAATCGTTGATCCCAGATTATTCCCCTCAGTCAAACACTATCATAAACCTAGAAGACTTATTGGACCAACTGTCCATTGCCGAACAACCTTGCATAGATAACCATGTCATTTATCAAACCTCAAGTGGTGCATCCACATCACAGTCTAGTTTTGTAAGAACCATATCGGTAGTCCCTTTTAGTCAACTAGAGTCAGACAACCATGAAAGTATCTATTTTGTACACCCAAAGCTAATAGAATGGGATCAACAAGGACCCCCTGATTTAGATATCTTCGAGAATGATGAGGCTATTGCTGATTTCATGGTACTTAGGGAAGGCATTCCATTAGGAGACCACAAGGTAAGTTTCTCAATTGACCTTGAAAAAGTGGTGTATTTTGGGGAGGCAGCTCCTCTTTCCAGTCCCCAAAAGAAAAAAAAGAACAAAAGAATGATAAAAAGCTAAAACAAGATGTATCTTCTAGCGAAAACCTCACTAAGGCACTAGAAGATGGAAAGAAGGAACTCCTCCCCTTGACAGAGGAGAAATCAACATTACTAGTAGAAGAAACAAAGGAAATCAATTTGGGAGATGACAAGAACCCAAAAAACATATACTTGGCAAAATCACTCACCCCCAAGGAGAGAGAACAGTTTATTAGTTTCTTCAAGGCAAGGATGATCAATTTCACATGGTCCTACTCAGATATGCCAGGGTTAGATCATGAGCTAGTACCAAACCATATCCCATTGCTACCCAATGCCAAACCTATCAAGTAGAAGCTGAGAAAGATGCAGCCCCATGTTGCATTGCTAGTCAAGGCAGAGTTGAAGAAGCTCCTAGATGCTAAGTTCATAAGACCTATACCGTACGCAGACTGGATATATAACTTGGTACTAGTTACACAACACAGTGGTTAGATATGGATTTGCACAGACTTTAGCAATCTCAACATATCTTGTCCCAAGGATGAATTTCCTTTACTCAACATTGATATGATAGTAGATCTAACCGCTGGACATCAAATGCTATCAATCATGGATGGATTTTCAGGGTATAATCAAATAAGGATCGCACTAGAGGACCAACACAAAACAAATTCACATGTCCTTGGGGCACTTACTATTGGAACATCATGCCATTTGGTCTCAAAAATTCTAGCGCGACATATCAAAGGGCTATGATAACTATATTTCATGATCTCATCCAAAAAATAATGGAAGACTATGTGGACGACATACTAGCCAAGTCAATGCTTCGCAAGGATCATCTACAAGTGTTGGGACCAATCTTTGATAGAATGCAGGAATTCAAGGTCCATCTAAACCCAAAGAAATGTGCATTCGGTGTCACCGTAGGAAAGCTATTGGGGTTCATAGTGTCAAATAGAGGAATCAAAGTAGACCCTGCAAAAGTCAATGCAATATTGGACATGCCTCCACCATTGAACATGAGGAAACTAAGAGGGTTACAAGGAAGGCTCCAATCAATCAGGAACTTCATAGCTTAGCTAGTAGACAAGTGCCATCCATTTCAACATCTATTGCAAAAAGACACCAAATTCATATGGATAGAGCAGTGTGAACAAGCATTCCAAATATTCAAGGACTACCTTCTCAAGTCTCCCATATTGGTGCCACCAGTCCAAGGTAGAGCATTGCTTCTATATATCTTAGCGACAAAGTCAGTATTAGGTGTACTCTTGGCACAACATGATGATGTAGGTAAAGAGAGGGCCATCTACTATCTAAGCAGAACATTGGTTGGATATGAAATCAACTATACGCCAATCAAGAAGTCATGCCTTGCAGTTGTCTTTGCTTCCCAGAAGCTGAGACATTATATGTTGAGTCACCAAACAAAGTTGATCACACATATTGATCCTTTAAAGTACCTCCTAAGAAAAGTAGTGCTCACTAGATGGCTGGCAAAGTGGGTAATGATCTTGACAAAGTTTGACATTGAGTACGTAGACATAAAGGCCATCAAAGGAAAAGTTATTGAGGATCAACTAGTAGAGGAACCCATTCAGGACCATCAGCCTATTATTTCCAACTTTCCTGATGAATCTATCATGACACTACAACCAATGATCAAGGTATGGAAACTATACTTTTATGGGTCATGTACGAACCATGGTGTGGGGACAAGGATAGTGCTTATCACTCCAGATCATGATACAATTCCAAAGTCTTTCAGACTCAACTTCTCATGCACCAAAAACATAGTAGAATATGAAGCACTGGTCATCGGTCTAAATATAGCAATTCAATGGAGAATCAAGAACCTTAAAGTCTTTGGAGACTCATATTTGATCATCTGTCAAGTCAACAATGATTATATGACCAAAGATGAGAAGCTCATAGCATACAGAGCACAGATGGAAAGACTACACACCAAGTTCCATTACATTTTCTTCAAGCAAGTACCACAGGCATAGAACAAGGCTGCAGATGCAATGGCTACCATAGCATCATTGATTATTATTCTAGGCAACAAAACAAGATTCCAATTCCTAGTAGAGCAACTCTTGGTTCTATCATATTAGGCATCCATCACAGAATCAACATGCATCCTTGTTGGTCTTGAATCCCCATGGTACCAAGATGTCTATAACTATCTCCAAAACAATGTCTTACCTCCCAACTTGTCTAGGAACCAGAGAAATTCCCTCATCTACCAAGCCTCTAGGTATACCATTCTCTCAACTACTTTATATAGACAAAGTCTAGATGGAACGCTACTACGATGTCTCACTTCCACAGAATCCCAAAAATCTTTATACAAGGTACATGAAGGAATACGTGGAACCCATGGAGGTGGCAACAACTTAGCTAAGAAGATCATCCACATGGGATACTATTGGCCCACAATAGAGACAGATGCACACAAACATGTACAAAGGTGTAGACAGTGTCAGATTCATGGAGACCTCATCCATGCAGCAACCCAGGAACTAAATCCTATCACATCACCATTGCCATTTTCAATGTGGGGATTTGACCTAATGGGAAAAATTACACCTTCTTCAGCAAATGGGCACAAATACATCATAGCTGCAAAAAAGTACTTCAACAAGTGGGTGGAAACAATTCCTCTCACTTACATAACTAGAAAGAAAATAGCAATGTTCATACTTAACCACATTATCTGTCGATACGGGATCCCTCAAACTATCCTGACAGATCATGGTACACCTTTCTAGAACAAGGATGTTGAAGAGATATGTGAACAGTTCCATATCAAACAAGGGTTCTCCTCATTTTATTATCCTCAAGGGAATGACCAAGCCAAAGCTACAAACAAGATAATCTTGAAAATCTTGAAGAAAATAGTGAACAAATCAGGGTGAGACTAGCATTTACAGCTTATTCCCACATTATGGGCATACAAAAATAGTGTGAGAACACCTAAAAGAGGCACTCCTTTCTCCCCAATCTATGGATCAAAGGCAGTATTACCCCTAGAAGTGGAAATCCCATCCCTAAGGATATCATTAAAGAACTTGGTTTTAGATGAAGACTACAGAGTAGCAAGGCTCAGTGAACTAGAGTTACTAGATGAGAGAAGACAACATGCCTTTAACCACTTACATTACTATAAGAATCACCTTAGAAGGAACTATCATAAGAAGGTGAAGCCACAAAAATTTGAGGTAGGAGACTTTTTCCTCATGGAAAATCAAAAGAACCAAGCAGAGCGAGTCAAACCTAGAAAGTTCTAGCCTAACTGGCTAGGGCCATTTGTCATTGTCAGATCTACTTAGAGTGGGGCATTCATACTAGCGACACCAGAAGGAGATCAGCTCCCCAGATACATCAACAACATGCATCTCAAGAGGTTCTACCTTTGAGGTCTCTATGGTTAAGGCACCTATCTACATATCCAGAAAATACCAAAAGAAAATCAAAAAATACAAAATGTTACCTTGGTGAAAACTTGGCAATCAGGTGCCTTGGCGACAACAAAAAAATAAAAAAAACAAAAAGTAAAGAGAAACAAAATTGCTCTCTCAATGAAAACTTGGCAAACAGGTGCTATTAAGTAGGTACCTTGGTGAAAACCTGGCAAACAAGCGCCAAGTGTTCAAATCTAGTTTCACCACCAATAAGCTCCAAAATCAAAAGCTTGAGCATACTTCAACATGAAAGACTGAATACCTAAGCCATATACAGAAGCACACAACCCCTCTAAGCACCAAGAACTTACCCATGGTTAATACTGGTCCACCAAACTAGGGGGTGATTCTAAATATCCTGATAAAATCCAAAAATTAGAAAACTCATCAAAAAATCCTAAAAAGATAAAAAATCAAGAGAAAATCAATCTTCATCAAAAACATTCAAAACATTGCAAAATCCCAAGCAATAAAACCAACTTAATTATCAAAAGAGAAAAGAGCGATCATGCCCAGTCAATCAATGTCACAATCATGAGCTTTGTGAACCAGCATTGGGCCCATCTGACACAGCTTGATCAGCTGCCAAAATGATCAAATTAATCTATCAATTGTCACAATCATGAGCTTTGCAAACTAGCATTGGGCCCATCTGACATAGCTTGATCAGCTGCCAATATGATCAAAGCTATCAATCAGTCAATCATATCAATCGTCTTACATAGTGATGGATATGCTCAAACTAGACAGGTCAGTCTTATATGAGTAATCTATTACTAAAACCAGACACAATCAAAAAATAAAGCCTATCCAAAGAGTCAAACCAAACAAGAGAATCCAACTCCATCAAGGAACCATTTGAAAATGTTGACTAGGTCAATCAAGTCAGTTAGATGTTAATCTATATTTTGCGGTTATGTTCTTATGCTACTCCAAGATCCACCATGTGGGGAGAGTAGCTATGATAGATCATGACTTATTTTCTTTAATTGTTGTCTATTGAATTTTCACTTCGATTTTAGGGCCATGATGATTTAGGATAAATGTGGTAGGTGCTATCACTTATATGGTAGCCGCGTAGTTCCACAATCTAAGCTTAACCCTAGGAAAGAATTGGACATTCCTTCTCTTTTATTTTTCTTGTTTGATTTATAGAATCAAGAGCTTGCAACACTATTCAGATGGACTCTGAGTTGCTTTGGAGTTCTATCTTGGTTTCTATGGTCTTTCCCTTTATGTTGCAAACAAGAGCTCACGATGCTATCTAGATGGACTCTAGGGGCGTAGGAGTTCTATCGTGTTTGCTTGGCTTTTCCTTTCAGAAATCAAGATCTCATAGTGTTATCCAGATGGACTGTGGGTGCATAGGAGTTCTATCTTGGTTTCTTTGTTTTAGATTAATTCAGAGGATAAGCGGTACCTAGATGGTCAATATTTGGGTGCTTTTGGCTCTCTTTCTTTTCAAACAGGGAACATAGTTGAACCTAGATGGTCAATATTTGGGTGCACTAGTTTCTCTTTCTATTCAATCTCTCTACTCCTTTCACTATCAAGAAGTCATGGCGGTATCTAGGTGGTATGTGATCTGGATCATTCGACACTCTTCAGAATTTTAGAAAATCCAAAAATAAAAAAGATGCAATGATGACAAATATTGGAAACAGGGGCAGTGACTTGGGACACTCATCATTTCTATCAAATAATATCTATCAAAAAAGAAAAAATAAATCATTTCTATCATTCCATTCTATTAGATCAATCTCAGAGAACATCTATCCAAACTAACTTATTTCTAATTAACACATGCATTACTCAGATATTTTGTACATAATAGATTGCATTCATTCCATTAAGTACATCAGAAAAAAAACATAGTAGTTGCATACATAATAAATCATAATATCACATGCATCCATAAGCATCTCATATAAACATACATTTCATTTCCACCATCTTGCATATACATGTCAGTATCATAGGAAAATTAAATCATCCATATACGAGTCTGCATAATAGAATCATATTGCATATACATTTCATCATTTAAACCACCAAATCATGTAGAATCATACATATAGCAAGTAAACCAATGCACATAATATCAAAAACACTAGCTGCATCTCATATAAATCAAACTATCTGAGTACAATGTATGGTCACAAGTCTGAACAAAGAAGGTAATCAACATATATATCAATAAATATCAGTGTGTCGGGATACAAAAATGGATACTACTCAGAGTATATAAAATGAAATCACTACAAAAATGGTACATGATACATAAACCGGGTCAACATGAGCTACCCCCACCCTCACCAGGAGGTGGACAAGGGGGTGGCATATCACAAGATGGTCTTTGGGATGAACCAGGAGCTCCAATACCACTACTCTGGGATCGCTGATCTCTACTCAATCTCTAGGATGCTGTATAACTGGGCACCCTCTACACTGCAGGAACTGCACCCTCATAATAACACCTCCAGTACTCAATCTCTCTCTGAGCATCACGCCCAGATCTATAGTACCTGTCAAGAATATCCCAGTGCAAGGAATCCTATACACTATCAATAAAAGAATGAACCTCAGCTCAAGCCTGTCACTCTCTAGACTCAACCGCTGTAACTCAGGCCTCCAAAGCAGTGGAACGTGCATCAGATGAAGCAAGCCTGGCCTGAAGATCCTATACCTGCTGGGTGAGATGATCCAACTTTGAAGGATCATCCTCCATACCACCCATAGCTACATCCATGTATCCCTCCTCAGCCCTATCCCCCAATCCACCACCATCACTATCTAAGCTCTCGCCTGTACTGTTGCCAGTACTGCCACTATCATTTGATGAGCCAATCACTGCACTCTGCTCATCTAGAGCCTCCACATCTATGTCCCCAATCTTAATATCCACATCCTCAATAACTACTCTATCCTCCTCTCTAGGAGCCAAAAAAAACCTGTCCACCAGCAAACTCTCTACACTAATTGGGGTGCCTCCTCCTCCATAGCTTCCTCATACTCCAAAATGGTACTCAACCCAACTCGAGGAGTACTACTCTGACCCCCACTCTAGCCACCTCTAGTCCTAACTCCACCACCAGCACCCCCAGGACCAGGATCATCTCCCCCATCATCTCCCCTCCCCCATCCTCCATCTCCCCCCATCCCTACCTCCATCATGACCCCTACCTCCGGCTCGACCACCACCTCTCCCTCCATCCTGACCTCCCCTGCCACGCTATACCCACCGAGCTCTCCTCATAATGGGCTTGGCAACAAAATGTGAGACATCTGTAAGAGAAACTGGCTGGGCCTACGCCCAATGAGCATCATACTGAGGTGTAGTGCCTTCCAAAAGACCATTTCAAATATCAATACCCACACAAATAAGGACATAAGTATCAAAAAGAGATAAGAGCAAGTATCAAAGAGCAGTAAGGAAGTACATAAGCAATAAAAAAACAAGACAAACTTGCATCTATAATAGCTGAGCACCAGATCGATGCAACAGAAAGTAAGCCTACAAACTCAGTACGGGCAGCATCGAGTGATACGACACCACCCCAGATAGCACAATCCCTCGATTTACAAGCAAAGTAAGCATAAGAGTTGGACATTTCCTACTTCTATCCAAACTGATGCAACACCCTATCAGTGTTATGAAATTCAATCATATGGACATGATCAGTAACGTGTCCAATTAGGTATCTCCGCTGGTGGCAGAAGGGAAGATGGATGTCCTCTCCATCCTACATAGGGCAATCTCTATAAGGCCTCCAGATAAAATAAGGAATCATATCCAGCTGCTAGTGCCAATACAAAAAATGACCTATGTGGGTCTATACAATGGCTCCATCATACATATAAACATAAGGCCAGTTGGTTGGCAAAGCACGTGTACCAACAGGCTGGCACACAACTATGTGCTCCCATGCCCATATCTGTAAAAGGGTCACACCACAGCCGAGTGAATTACCATTAAGGTAAGCCACATAGAACATATGAAAATGTAGGTGTGCCAACATGCATGGCCCCCAAGCATAAACAGTATGGTCCCTGATCATACTCTGCAGAACAGTACCAAATCTGACAAAAAATCCACGCTGCCGATGATCGGGGCATAGGATGCCACAAATCAAACTGCCTAGCAAGGTAGATAACCTGTCAAGGCCCAAACCAAACCTGGACCATGGAATATCATAGGAATTAGATAACCCAAGCTGATCTCAGGGAAATCTAGATAGCTCAGTCAACAAAAAAATACAAGAACGGGTGACACTCCACAAGCTCACCCTGGATCGAAAGCTGGAGGATGCGGTACACATCCTCCAATGTCATAGTACACTCACCGGTGGGTAACCAAAAAGTGCATGTCTTCGAATGCCAATTCTCAACAAGAGTGGAGATTAGACCCCTATTGGTCATGATCTCTAGCATATAGCAAATCCAATATAAACCTAACTCTCTAAGAACTGACCTCTCTTCCTCTGAGAGCTGGAACTTGTACACAAGACCCGTCGGCCTCGACTCTTGACACCGCAAAATCTGCCCAGTGAACTGCACATAGAATTACATCACAAAAATATTAGTATGAGTCATCTAGGAAGGTATCAGAAGCCAAATATACAGATATCAAACAAGGAAATCAGGCAGACAGTTCTAAAAAATCAATTGCGTAAAATAACCCTACAAATGCGGAACTCTTATGTGATTATGGAACATAACATGCAAGTGTGACATACAAATTGCAAATGCGGCATTAAAGGTTGGAAATTGTGTTACACTTATAAATTGAAGTTTCTAAATGGAAATTGCGGCATTTAAACCGTAGTTACAGCCAAACCAAGGTCGATTGTGGCACAACAGGCAGAAATGTAGAAAACTACAATTTTTAAAAGCAATAAATGAAGACATTAATAACACAAGAAGTGATAAAACTCACCAGACGTCCTTAGCCAGCTGGTCTGTGGTATGTCCAAACTTGGTCAGATATGTGAGTCACACCAGGAAGCCTCGCCATCACAAGAAAACAAGAGAAAAAAAGACAAAAAGCTGAAGGCTTACTCACCAAGAAATCAAGAGCTACAAGATCACAATGTGGCAAATGAATGGCCCTCTTAGCTACTTATAGGGATATTTCAAAACCCTAATTTATCAAAATGGTCAAAAATTTCTTCCCGGTCCCCAGGAACTTCAATGGTCAATAACAGGGGCATAATTAAACATTTTTTGAATCAGTCAGCTACCCAGATTCAGAAATTGTAGTTTCAACAAATTAATGCTCATGTCACAATTTTTTCACTCAAATTTGTTGAGGGGGCATAAATACACCAACTATCGCTAGGCAAACTGGGGCATAATCAAAATCAAAGAATATTTGGCATGTTGCGACAAGTCCCATCACATCAAAGAGGGGCAAATGTAGACACCTGAAAATGGACAGGCTTGCGACTTTACATTAAAAAGACTAATTTTCATCTATTAATTAAGAGTTTTTTAATCATTAATTAATCATCTATTTTCTTCTAAATTCATTCCCCAAATCATCTAATCAAATTCCCAAAATTAATTAAATTCAATTTCCTATAGTTTAAATTCAAATATTTAAGCTTACTAATTAAATTCTTCCAATTAAATTAATTTCAATTAAATTAATTTAATTTCATTCAATAAAGCAAATTATAAATAAAAAAGAATTCAATTATCTCACATGTTTAAAATATTAATTAAATAAATGAATTAAATATTCATTTATCTTCAAAGAGATAACTCCAATCAGCTCACATGGGTTACTCCACCCATCTCTCCAGTCCACATGGGTAATTTCACCCACCTCTTCAGTTCAAAA
>MU228041.1:446481-465612 GCA_018584345.1 Thuja plicata
TCTATCTCCTCTTTACCAAATGAAGAGGTGGAGTTTACTGATGGCTTCTCCAGTTCCTTTTAATCTCAACCATTCATCTCCCTATCTCTGGGATTGATCTCAACCGTTCATATCATCACCAATTCCTCTATAATAAACCCTTCATAACCATTTGAAGGATCCAGGATTTCAATCTCTCGTGCGCCATTACTATGTCAGTTTGGTTCTAGCATTCAAGCCATCTTGCGATCACACACACATTTCAATTAGTAAATTCTCGACGCTTCTAAAGTCATAGATGCTGCCCACACCAATACTGAGCATAAAAAAAAACATTTCAGAAGGAGTAGAGAGATACAATAGAAGGTTCAAGCGCTTTGGGGTTTGCATTTATTTGTTTTCCTTTCTTGTGTTTGTACATTTTATTGGTTATGTTTCAAGTTATTCATTTTAGTAGTTATTGTGTACTTGATTTATATCATTTGTGAAACCTTTACTACTAACCCTTGCCTTTGGAAAGCTTGGGAACCACAAATCACAATCGAAGCAGGCATACAAAAGAGTATGGACTGTTTGGGCTTTCTTGGCCTTGGGAGGATTTTGCATCTATGCCATCATCTCTGCCAAGGAGAGATGGGCCTTGGGTGTTACTGGGGCCTTCCTCTTCTGGGACTCCACCAACCATTGTGGTGGTTGGGGTGGCCTTGCAACCATAATTTGTTCCTGTAGTTCCCCTATGAGTTTTTTTTGTGTCTCCCCAGTATTCTGAGCTATTTTTGACTCCTTTCCTACATTCTCAGGCTCACTGGCAATATTTATCTTAATAGTACTCGTATCATTTTCCCCGGTGTCTGCACCCTTAGAATTGTTTGGATCAACATCTATTTCTCTGGGGTTCTACTCCCCACCTTGCTGCTGTTCTTTGTTAGCCTCCTCTGCTAGAATATTTTCTCCTGTTGGTGCATTTTATGGAGGTGGTGGAGGTAGTGGGCCGACATTCAGCATTTGGGCCACTGTGATTACCTCACCAAATTTTACCCTTGGAGGCGGCATTTGGAGCATGGCAGTTGGGGTTACGGTTGATCTCGTGGGTCTGATTTCCCCAACTGATGTCATTTTCTCATCCTGTGTTTTCCTACTCTTTGTGGTCCATGCAATCTATATCTCTAGGATGTCAAAAATGTCTACCTATTCTTGTTCTTTTTCTTCTTCTACCCGGGCTTCCTGCTCTTGGGCAACTTCTTTTTCTGGGACTTCTTCTTCATGTGCAACGATCTCTTCTGCTGACTTCATGATATCTCCCTGAAGATTCCCAAATTCATCAGTCGTAATTACATCATCAAATTCATGTGGAGGGGAGGTCTCCAGGATATCTTCAGGTCTTGTGTCTGGCTTCGGGGAGTCGGAAGAAACAATTTGTATTTCTTGGATGCTTGGCATCCCAAGTTCAGGCTCCACCTTTGGCTGGGGATTAGTCTTCTTTTTCTTTCTCTTAGTTACCAAAGGGGGCCTTGCATCTATCATAACTGCTCACTCCTCCTCCACTATGGTCCCTTTTTCTCAGACCATCAATGCTGCCAGTGAAGGGGAAGAGGGAGGATGGACAGATCCGGTGTGGTGGCTAGCCGAGTAATCAATTTCTCTTGCATTTTCTCCATTGTGGGGGTCATAGATGGGGTTTGCAATGGGGTCCCCATTATCCTTTTTCCTCTATCTTCCCCTTGTGAGGAGGTTCCAGCCCTAGAAGTTGAGCCTCGCACAAATGGGCCAACTTTACATGTGCTTCTTGGGTATGCCTTCTTGAAATACGTGTGGCTACATTCGACCATGTCATGGGTAAGATCTTCAATTGTTGGACCTTCCTGGGCATTCCAGTCTACTAGAGGGAGAGCCATTTTGTCTACTCTCTTTTCTTTATATTGTGGGTCCATAGTGGACCCGGTGTTCGAGAAGTCATCCGGGAAATTTTGAAGCTTCAGCCTCTCCATCATCCCCATTATCATTTGGACAAAGTGCCGGCTTTGGACTTCGAAGTCACCCTGGAAATATTCCCAAAAATTCTCCATGTGAAATGCATGGGGCTCTAATACCCGGGGAAGTGTCATTGTTATTTTTCCTAGCGGATCAAAGTTCTTCCATGTCAGATAGAATTCTGTTAAGCCCAAACTTTTAAGCTCGTTGTCAGCCTCCTTAGCCCCGGCCAGACTACAAGAATAGTTCCCACAGGTGATTGGGAATAGAAAATTTGTTACCTTCTTCACTGTGAAGAGGGCATGCAGCTCCAAGATCTGCTGGCAGTATTCCAAAAGAATTATTTTGTTCCCACAATGCTTGGGTAACAAATAGGGTTTCCCAGAGAAGCCAGTCACCCAAATATAGGTGTGTTGCTAAAACTGAATGTAATAGTGGCCATAACTTTTGACCAAATCCATTTCCTCCTTAGAGAGGTGGTACCCGACATCCTAGGTAGGTGTGAGGAGATTGTAGTAAATGAAGGCATCATTTACTTGGCAGAAGATTAGGAAACTAGCCTCTCATTGGACTTGTGGGAAATAATCCTAGGGAGCATTCTGGCCTAGGCCAACACCGAGTACACCTATAGTGAGTAGCCCATTTGTGATGAGGAATTATTGTGCTAATGCCCACAGAACGTAGGACGTCATGTAAAATTTAGAGGTTTGGGTGACCTGGAGGAACTGGGAGTCTACATGGTTTGAGATGATGGTGGCCCAATCAAAATATTGTTCACTGGAGAAGATGCCCAAAAAGAAGTAGTACTTCCATGCTGAGAATTCTTGGGCATGGGGTTGTCTGAAGACCCTGCATAGTGCAATAATCCCCATTTGTATAATTTCTTTGAATTCAGTCTGGGGGATTTCTAAATTCATCTTCTTGAAGTCCCTCCTTGGCACCTCAAGCCAATTGTTGTTCAGATACTGTCGGACCATGTGTTCTAGTTCTAGAAATTCTCCCAAGGCCATGGAACGGGTGAGGAAGGCTACTTCACCAAACTAGGGAATCCCTAGACCCGCCTAAAAATTTGTGGCATCCAAAGACACCATGGGGGTTGGATATCTAGTTGGGATCAAGGCAACAAGCATGACAACTCGGACAGATGAATTGTAGTGTGCAGCCAGAGTAAGAATAAGTTCCAGGGCTTGCACAGAGTAGGGGAAGCAAGCAGCTTTGAGAATCCCAGAATTGTTGATATTGATGGCCAATGGGTCTCCGGTCATTCATTGGATATACATCATTTTTACCAGGGCCTACATTTCTGCCCACATTCCGATGTTGGTGTCAGTAATCAACTGAACCTTGGAATCAATCTTTGATCCCATGATAATGTTTCCCTTCAAGTACTTCATGGTTAGTGGGAGCTTTTCCAGGGCCCTCTTGATCTTATTCCTGATGGCTACCCTGGTGACTGCCACGATGGGGAGATTTGGACTCCCAGGTGGAGAAGAAGCGGATGCCTCTAACATGATTAATGAGTTTGATGCTGGAAACTTGCAAAGCAAGATGACTGTTAGAATTTATACAAGAAAAAACATTACTCCAGGATCCATAGATCTTACTATCACATCGCATCTTCACTGAAAAAGTTAGTTCATGTCAAAATCTGGAAAAGATATGCATATAATGAAGACTTAGGAATTTGATCATTATTCGGGCCCCTAGGGATTCTAGCACGTATAATGAAAGTGGGATAGGCACCGAATGAGGACATAGGACCCAGAGTCTGGAAAACTAACCACTAGGTGACATGGTTGGAAGATGAGCCATACTAGGATGATGTGGATGTCACATGGTCATGTAATAAATGGGAGTTATGGCAATAACACTGACAACTATCTGAATGCATGTGAAGCGAAAGCCACTTGGCTGAACTTAAATGCGTGCATGGAAATTAACTTTCCATTAATACTATCATGACAATGGAGAGAGAAAACTACCATGGTTCAAACCACCAAGGAGCTGAGTCTGAACCAGGTGGTATTCTGTGGTGTGGACGAGCTCATGAAGTCAAGAAAATATGGACAAGGGAGTGGTGACTTCAACATGATACCAGAAGGATATAAACCAAAAACACAATAAATACAGAGGGACAAGACATATATACATAATTTACAAACATTTACATAATATACAAAAGAACCACAAAATGTGAAACACATAGGAAACTAGCCTAAATTACAACTGCACAGAGGGCAGACAACCCTCTGTCGGTGCCAACCCACCAATGGGAGGTGACCAAAAGAAAACAAGAAACAAAAAGGAAACAAAAACCCAAAAAGCAAAAAAGAACCGGAAAACCATAAACCAGAGAGTGAAAGTTGAAGGCTTACCTGGAATGCAAGAAATGTAGGAAGGATGAATGCTGAAACATTCTGCAACAAGCTAACCTTCAAAACCACCACGAGCACACACTGTAAACCACTGGTAAATTTCCACTAAACACCAGGAGAAAAATCTTTCTTAATCACCTTGATTCGCCTTAATCACTCTGAATTCTCTAAGTGTTTGATCACGGTAAATGTGAAAATGACAGGTAACTTATATTTATACCCTTAGGGTAAAAATGTGTTGTGTTCCTTCTGCAAACCCTGGAACTTGCAAACTTTTGGACTCCAGGCCCAGGGATTCCATGAAACCATATCTTTTTGTGAAAGAAGACACAATGGAAAACAATCCCAGAGTCTAGAATCTGACTCTAGAAGAGACAAACAAACTCTGGGACCAGGTCTCAGAGACACAAGAAGACACCAGCAAAAGAAAGAAACCCTCATGGAAGAAAAGCCCGAAGGGAAAACAAAGAAAGACAAAGAAAAACAAGGCAAGAGAAAAAAGCAAAAAAGGGGGACCCAAGATTTTGCCTACAAAATGTAGGGATGGGTATGTAGGGCATAACAAATGGTGAATAGCTAGGATGGATGCCTTTGTGCATTTGAGAACCTTAGAATCTCTGGTTAGCAAGACCGGAATAAATATTTATGTGGAGCATCATGCTTGCAAAGTGCAAGGTGTCTGAGAAAATCCAGCCCATCAATGATTCAATCCTTGGTCTTTCGACAGTTGTGAAGTGTGTGATTTGGAAGAAAACCAAGCCGATGACCTCTGGGAGAAGCAGAGAAAAGGCACTAAGTAAGCCAAACCAAAATCATCATATCTTTCCCATTTGCCCTGGATACCAGAATTTCTCCATTCTTTAGTTTGTTCTTTTCCTTTTATTTTCTAGGTGGGAAGGCGGTACTTCTTTCACCACTACCATAAGCTTAGATAATTTTAATGGTGGTACTTCTTTCACCTTTCCACCCACTTTAATTTGCAAAATAGGAGAGAAAATTTTGGACCCGAGATATTTTAATGATTTTCAGACTTGGTCAACAAACCAGTGCAGCCGATCTTCCCTCAGTGTGTCCGATTACTTGTTCTTTTGGTTTTGATTTTAACTGATTTCTAGATTGTCGAGATGTGAGTCAGAGGAAGATTACCCATAAAATTTTACCATAGTTACAAAATAAATCTGGAGCGTGGACCAATTCCACCATGCTAACAATAGATTCCAAATTCGTCAAAATGCAAAAGGTACCCTTCCAGAGACTAGATGTTATGCAAAGCATACCGGTCTACAAAAGAGAGGGGAAAATACTGGGAACCCGAGGAAAAAAAAACAAACAGAAAATGAAACGATTCTGGAGGATGGCTGACAGACTATTTACAGGGACAAGGTACCCCAAATGGAGCACCGAGAAAGATATTTATAAGCAAGAACTCTACATAGAATACAACTCTGGACAAACTTATCGCATAACTTACTCAAAATAGTGCTTGATAAATTGTCCATTAATAGGCAATGGGATGGATTCTTGGGTCATGGTATTGAGGCAATAAGTGTTTTCCCCATAGATCTTAGATATCAAATATGGTCCAAGCACGAGCAGCTGAAATTTAGTGTGCTTTCCCTTCTTTTCCTGGGCTTTTTCCCAAAAGAGAACCAAGTCCAAAATTTGAAAGGCCTTATACTGGGATCTTCTATCAAACCATCATTTTACTACTACTTGGTGATGCATGAAATTTTCAAGGGCTGCATCTCTTTGTTCCTCCATCCACACTAGGTTCAAAATTTGAACCTCCACAATGTTGTCCCAGTTGTTGAATTCCTGCATAAATTTTACAATCAGGATTTGTAGGTTGATGGGGAATACTGGATTCTGGCCATAAACCAAATGGAATGGGGATGTCCCCAGGGTTGTCTTAATTCATATACGATCCACCCAAAGGGAGAATCTCATCTTTTGATGCCAGTCCTAGGGGTTTTGTTCTAACAGATGTTTGATCACTCCAAGTAAATTTTTATCACTCCAAGTAAATTTTTATTGGTTGATTCAGCAACACCATTCCCTTGGGGGTAATAGTTGCTGGAAAACTTCAAAGTGGTCCTCCTATTGTAGGTCCATTCAAGTAATTATGCCAAATAAAATGCTAGACCATTGTCACATACTATAGCAAAGGGAATTCTGAATCTTGTGACGATGTTTTCTTCTAGGAATTTTATGACTACATTTGCCATGTTATTTTTACAAGGGATTGCTTTAGAACATCAGGTGCAATAATTGGTAGCAGTCAGAATGTACTGGTGGTTGGCAGACAAGTTGGGGTTGATCTCCCCGATAAATTCAAATGCCCATTGGGAAAAGGGTCTAGCTTCGAAGACTGGTTGCAAAGGCATGGCCGGGTTCCACTCACGATGAGCCACGGTTTGGCAAGTGTGGAATCTCCTAACGTGAGTGTAGACATCCTTGAAGATACAGGGCCAATAGTACCCAGCCCGGAGGATCTGATGGGCAATGGCTTTAGCTGAGCCATGCCCAGTTCCAAACTTCCCGTGAAATTCTTTAATCAGTTTCATAGCCTGGTCCTTGTCTATGCACCAGAGGTATACCCTTTCATAATTCCTGTGAAAGAGTGTTCCCTTTCTGATCATGAAGTGCGCACTTTTCAGCCACAAGGTGTGATGTTTTTTTGGGGGTAGCCTCTCCACACACCTGTTGTTCAACAATAAGTATACCAGATTGGTATACCATGGATCTTGAGTGATGGAATCCACTATATATGTCTAGAATTCAATGTTGGGGGTTTCTTCTGCCATCACTCTACATAGTCCCTGGCCTCAAACTACCTTCATGGGTTGCATCTCCAAATCATATTCTTGGAGGATGGCCATCTATTTCCCCCATCTTTCACCCAATTTGCTTTGCATCAATAGAGACTTAACAGCCTGATTCGGGATGATAGCATGTAATTTTCTCTAGAGAATATAGTACCTTATTGATCAGGGTATGGGCCACCTAGGATATAACACCCCTCTACACCAAGTGGTATCAGAGCCTAGGAGAATCCTAGGTTGAAGTGGTGGAAGAGATTTCTGGGATTTTGAAGATTGAAGGTCCTTTTTTGATGATCAGAGTTGAACTATTCTTTGAGAGTGTTCCAAAGTGGTGGCTTGACATTGAAAGATCCTAGATTGGTGAATATGTGACTGAAAAAGTCATAGAAGGAGGTGTACAATGCTATTAAAGAGTATTTGGCTGATAAGAGGAAAAGACGAGAAAAGAGAAGGAAGAAGAAAGAAGCAAAAATGCTAAGAAGCATTGGAGAGGCTTTGAAAAAGAATCGAAAGAAACTAGAGTGGATTGCATCACTCATTGAACAAGAAAAAGATGGAGAAGATGAAGTTGAGTAGCAGATTACACAAGAAGAAGTGGATGAACCTAAGGACAAAGAGGTTCTATAATCTATATCAAAGGTTGAAGTTGAAGTTGTTGATGGTTGCAGCAGTGAATCAAGTCTTGAGGGGCTTGAATCTGAAGAAATTCTTCAAGTGGGGGAAACATAATGTCCTTTGGTGATGGAAGAAGATAAACAACATGGTAGAATGGCTAGAGAGGAATCCAATACCACTAGTGAGTGGTTGGTATTCCTAGGTGAATGGCATGATGGTGAAGACCAATAAGAGAGGGTAGTAGGTGAGGAAGAACTTGACTATGGGGTTATTGGTGAGACTCAGAAGGTAGTCATGAATATTGAAGAAGACTTGGAATGCCAAGAGGAGAGGCATGTGATCCAAGATGCATTGGTATCAATGGGAATAGCCTTCAAGTTTTAAGACAATGAAGAGTTGCAGATGGCATCAGTGGTCTCAGGACAAGAGACTAAAGATGAAGTGCAGATTTGGCACCAGTTGGTGGTCTACATTTTTCCCATGGGAGGATAATAAAGAATGAAGATGCATGAGTGCATGATGATGTAGCAGAAAGAGAAGATGTAATGGATCACTAATTATGATATTTAAAACCAAAGGTGAAAATCAAATGGTTTTGTTTGCTGACATTGTTTTTTTACAAGTTTCCAAGAGGACTTGGAAAGATTTTAAAGCTGTGGAGTATGGTGTAGGAGCACCAAGGGCACAAAGGTGCACTAGGGTCACTGTTGGATCCTAGGAAGATGAAGACATGACCATCAAGGGTCATTTGGAAATGTAATAAACCATGATTAGTAATTTAATGATGTTTTAATAATGTCTACAATGTTTTTGAATCATTTTGTGTGATATGATCATAAACAAGTTTGTAAGCCATTGATTGGCAAAGATAGGCCTAAGGGTCACTATGAGGTATAGATGACCTTAGGGGTAATATTTTGGTTTGGATTATAATTTTAAGTATTAGATAAGTGTCTAATGAATTTGGGACATGTAATGGTGGACTTGACAATGGTATTTGTCAACTTAACAACTTTTTAAACTTGTTATTATGTAACAGTCAGTTTTGGGACTAATGTCGACAGTTTTAGGGAGTTAAAAGTTAGTTATTTGGTTGGTTGTAAAGCTTGAGGATATATTGATAGAGATCCATGTGATTATGAGGAGGATTTAGAGGATGGTTTGAGGATAATCATTGTAACTAGTTTTGAATCAATAACAAATACATTTTCTTGCACATACATTATTTTGGTCGTGGATTGTTTGCAATGAACACTCTGTATTTTGAAGTCTCCATGATTGATTAGAATATCCCACCCTCTATGGTTAATTTAACTTGTGGGAAGAGTATAATAAAATTTACTATATCCTTTTATAGTTTTTAGATGCAAGGATGTGCAGGTATTGTGGAGGAGAGACCACAAGATTGGTGGTGAGTTGTTGATTGAGGGTGCACAGTTTAAGACCAGCAATTAGTGTGATCAAATAATCCAAAGGATGGGGGTATTTTATGTTGGATCTTGGCTATTGGGGTCCATTTTGATGTTTTAGATCCACTGGGAGGATATAGAGAGGTTTGTAAGAGCCCAAGTGAGAAATTCCTAGCCTAGAGACCCTAGAAGTGAGGGTTTGATACATACAAGTATAGGAAAGTGTTGGTGACCAAAGAACTTGATAATCCATTGTTTTTAGCAATGACCTACGCCTTTTTAATGGTTTTGGATCAAGGAAGAAATCCCTTGTATATTTTTCTTTGTAAATGGGTGTAAATTAGGCCTATTTGGCTATTGCAAAGGTAGTGGATCTGGGTGTTGGTCCAAAGTAACATACCCTGGGTATGGGATATGTTTTGTAGCCTGGTAAAGGGTATCTAGAACTATCATTAGTTTCCTTAGTACTTTGGGAAAATTTTGGGTTAAGGGAAGATTAGTGGTTGCACAGGGCTACAAGGAGATTGAGTTAGCACAGACAAAGAATTGGAGACTAGGTTATGTGTAGTTGAGAACACATTGTATAAAATATAGTGATAATGAGGTTAAGAGAACATACAGAGATTTAATTGTTAGTGACAGTTATTCAATATTTATTGAAGACTGTGTTTTGACAAAGTTTCTGAGAGATAGTCTGCGAAGTGGGAAGTTGCATCTCACTGCTGACTGATTGATCACCTTATTGATTAGGGTATGGGACACCTTCATATCACACCCCTCTACACTAAAAATACTCTAATAACATTCCCCATTAGAGTTTCCAATCTATTGTTTTCCAAAATTGCAGATTGGAAATCAGAGAGCTTTTGCCAATTCTCCTAGATTGCTTCAATCAGTCTTGGCCAACAAATGAGAATAATCTAATTCCCCTTCACTTTAGGCTTCATTAAACCTAGGTGGGTAAAACCTGTTACGATTAAGTAATACTCATAGGGGGGTGAATAATTATTACAACATTTAAAATAAAATTTGAACCAATTCCACATAAACCATAATCATATTGAAATCAAAAGAACATATCCAAAAAACACAGTACTCATAAAACCATTATTTTTTTTCAAGGAAACCCTGGACAAGGGAAAACCCCGATGGGGATGGTACCCACAAGCATGCACTAAATTATAATGTCCCTGTTAGGAGCTGAATATTACATAATATAATTCCTTTTTAGAGGAATACAACCATGTTAAAGGTATACAACACCCTATTAGGGGCCAACTGATCTTACAACTCTTACAAGAATACTTCTGTTACAAAATGTTCCGTCATGAACAAAACAAGCATCTTCAATGCTTAGATAGTTCTAATCATAGTTCTGCAATGATATATGTCATCCTCTTCTCTTCCACTCACACATATATCTTATTCCATCTAGTACATCAATTCATATATTCTCTCTACAAAAAGATCTCCATATATATATCTTTATCTTTACCAAGTCGGCTCTCTTACCAAATATTACATAGTCGGCTCTCAATACAAAATAGATTTAACAAATAAATTATTAAATACATAGTATATGCTATTACATAGTCAAAATATAGATTATCCACAACCATAATCTAGCTTATCTTTCCAGGAGTCCATGTCATACTCCCCAAATCATCGCTTCTGTTCAACTGCTTTGTATCTTTGTTCTGTTGTTGTCGTCTGTCTGAAATTCTCTGTAACTTTCTTTAAATGTCACCAAAATAAAATCAATCTTAGATGTAGGTCATACATACTCCATAATATATTCATCAGAGCTCAATTTCCATAACTCATCAATCTCAATCTTCAATACCCAAAATACCTCTGTATTTTTTCTTCTGTACTTAGTCGATTCTAG
Organism: Thuja plicata; assembly: GCA_018584345.1. Lineage (NCBI taxonomy): Eukaryota > Viridiplantae > Streptophyta > Pinopsida > Cupressales > Cupressaceae > Thuja > Thuja plicata. The sequence continues at coordinate 457,541 of MU228041.1, forward strand.
AATTGAATTACCAAAACTTAACTTCAAATCAATTGATCAATATGCCAGATGTGTTGCCATAAATGAAAACAAAAAAGTGATGTAACACATACAAAATTTATATCCCTAAGGATGGAATCTAATATAAAGGTAAGAAATTTCATAAAAAGATAGTATTGAAGAAGACTTGTGGGATGCAAACTTCAAAGTTAAGAGAGTTTCTAGAATCACTTCTCTGCAGGCTGCCAGAAACAAAGCCATGTATGGCTTTGATATTGATAAATGGGTCCAAGAGGATCTTCAGGAGTCCAAATCTAGAATCAAAGCTCTAGAAAAAAGGAATGTGATGCTGGAGGCTACTATCTTTAAAATGCAGAAGGATGTTGTGGTTTCTCAAAAAGGTAATTTTGTTTTTGATGAGGTAACTAATAAGAACAATAAATTGGATGACATTATTTCCAAATCTATTGACATATCTATCAAACCTATTAAGGAGAGATTCAAAAATAGTGAATTTGTGATGAAAAAGATGACTACCATGAACAAAAAGAGCATGAAAACTATGGTTGAAAATCTTAAGGCTCTCTACGCTCTGCTGGAAGGGAACAACCCTAAAAAAAGTGACGATGAGGAAGATGGGAAACAAAACAATCAGATAGTTGGCCCTGGTTCTAGAACTAGATCTAGTATCATAAAGAAGTATTCTCCTTAGGCTAAAGATGTCACCAATATGAAGGAATCAATTTAGAACATCCAGAATCAGATGGTGGAGGCAGAAGAATTTGTTAAGCTATTGGACTTATTTCTGTGCTGGGAGGTTTTTTGACCCTATTTTGCTGGTTTTTTTGGGGGGGCTTTTTTGTTTCTGCATTCTTCTTAGGTTTTTGGGGTTGTTCCCAGTGGGTTGTTGTCAGTTGTTTTGATAGTTTGTTGCTTACTTTTTCTTTTCTTGTAATCATATTTTAGCTTTGTTAAAGGGTTTTGGGGTCCCTTCAAAACCTGAAGTTACCATAATAAAAACACATAAAAATTTGATCAATTGCCAAAAATCTCTCCCTTTGGCATTGATGGCAACACTTAACAAAAAAATGACTAAGTGTTCCAACAAAACAAAAATTCTCTTCTTTATTTCTTCTTCTTCTCTTCTCTTCTTCTCTCTTCTCCCTTATTCAGTTTCTTCTCATTTTCTCTCTTCTCCCCATTTATTTATTCCCTCATTTTTTTTCTCTCTTCTCTCCCTTTGACAATAATAACAAAGGTGCATAAAAAAAGCAAATATAACTTAGTGCTTGCTCACCATTTTTAGAATATCTTGAAAAGAATCTTCCAATATCTTCACTTCTGCACTCCATGACTTAACCAATAGTCAAATAACATGAATTAGTCCATTCAATGCATATGATGTTTTCACTAGTGCTTTCAACTCTACAGGCATAGAGTTTGTCATTGATTCTACAGTCTTCTCCATTTCAGATAAATGAGTTTCAAGAATTGATAGCTTAGGAGTGATTAAAATCTTTGACAAACCAAACCTTTTCATGACTCTCCCTTTCTCTATATCCAACACATTCAATTTATCCAAGATCCTTGTTACTTCATTGTCAATTTCCATCATATATTGTGAGGAGGTCTCACAACTGTCCATCATTCTGTTCAAGGTTTCCCTGTCCTTAGCAATAATTTCATCAATGTTCTGAACATGTATGATTGGGTTCATGCAATAATTGACTAGTTTCCTACCATGTGCAACACAATTCTTTTCTTTTTCAGTAACAGATTTTAGAATGCCCAAGTCCCATGAAATAGACTGGAAAACTTCAATTAGTTTCTTCTCCAAGTAGTTCTTCTCTTCCTTTTCTTCTATTATCTTTACTACGGTCTCGTAGTGACCATCAATCTCATCAAGTGTCATCTTTAGGTTCTCTATATCATCTCTTCTCTCAAAAATAATAGGTACTAGAAGCACTTTATTCACAGTATCAATTTCTCTAGACATTACCTTAGTCTTCTTGTCAATTTTTTGCTTAGATCTCTCCTTCTCTTTAGTGAGTGCAGTGAAAGCTAAGCTCACCAACTCATCCTCATCCATGTGATCAACATAAACATCTATAGGTTTTTCTTTACTTTCCAACAATAAGATAGAAGATGTGTCAATTTCAATTTTGTCTTCAACTTTTGCTTCTTCATCTTTCTGCTCCATTTTTTTCGGTTCTTCCTCTCTCTAATCTTTCTCTTTCTATTCTTCCTCTTTCTGTCCTTCATCCTTAGCCATTGTACTATCAATGTTTCCTTCAAATGGGTCCTTCACATCATGAGAAGTGTCAAGTGTCACAGGCACACCAAAAACATTCAATCCGGTTGCATATCATCTTTTCTTTTCACAACACTTGCCTCAGTAAATTTGGGACTCTCTCCCATTCCCAAGGGTATGGGTATAAAAGTCTTAGGAGGTGAATCCTTCTTAGGAATAGTACTCATAATTATCTAATCCAATTCTCTCTAAGTCTCTTCAGTAATATCTTCAAACTTTCTTGCCATAATTTTCACTACCCTTGCCTTAGTCCTCAATAATGATTTTAGTTCATTGAATATTCTATCTCTCTCTTGCATAGAAATCACATGTAACATGTTATCAATTGCTTGATTTCTGATAGTCTCATCTTCAATATGTGCTAATTTTTTTCTTATTTCCAATCTCCCATACAAATCTTCAGGTACATTGCCTTCTATCTCTAACAAATTTTTCTTGAAAACAAGTAAATGATTTACCACAATATATTCAATCTTAAGCGTATCAGATTCCTCATACCTGTCATAGTACTTGTTTATTGTAAATAGCTTTCCTTTCTCAATAGATCTCTTCTCAATCATTTTAAAGTCTATTTTCCACACTTTTCTATCACTTTCAGCTTTCTTCTCTTCTTTCTCAGTCCTCAATTCTTTAGGTGGTGAATTTTGTTTGGAGGATATGGTGTTCACTCTAAGAACCAAATTTACTGCTTGCAAGGTCTTCAAAGATGATGAAGGGGTGGCTACATCAATAATAGTAGTAGGTGAAGTAGATGTTATCACAACTTCAAGAGGTGGAAGGGATGAAGTAATTGCCAATCTAGAAGATTGTTCTACTAATTTCCTCTTCACTTCCTTCAACTCTTCCTCAGTCAATCCTTCCTTAACTCCACATTCATGAATAATGTTTTCCACTTAGTAGTCATTGGATAGTCTGAATGTGTTTTCTCTCTAATTTCTATAGGTCACTGCTCTTCAAATGGTAAGGAAATAGATAACCATTAGGTGCTTTATACAATGTTAAGTTATTAAAAGATTGCCTTTACCAATGTTGTCCAGTCAGGTCATAAATCTCATGATCACAATATATGCATTGTCTGATGTTGCACTCTTAAATATAAGTTCCATGATGTCGGCCAATATCATACCTAAGCTTGCTAGAGCTCACTCCTCAAAATTAGGGGCAGGATGTATTCTGATATCTTTATCCAATGCTCCCCCTAAGGCCATATTCGGCCAATTAGGTCGATTCTTCTTTGTTAACATCAACTGAAGATGTAGTAACATCTATTGTCTCTCCCTAAATGAATATCTCACTTGTCTCTTTGATTTTCCGTATCTATCAACTATTTTATCCTCTGCTTTCTTCAAACAACTGTCAAAATCACTCTTCAGTTCTGCAATACTCTTACCACTATCATGTTCATTCTTTTGTGTATTCTTAGCAGGTGGTGCTCTTTTGTTATTCACTCCATTATACATTAAAAACTTTTCTATATGGCCTAGATTTTTTCATTTGTAACATATAGGAGATCTTTTATCTTGATTTACTTGCACCTTACAAAACTTCACAATGTGTCCAATGTTATTGCATTTTTAACATATAGGTTTCACTTTATGTTCTCCTCTATTGTCTTTTATATATCCATATTGATTTAATTTCCTGCATTCAGCTTTCTTGTGTCCATATGCATTACAGTTAAAACAATAACTAGAAATTTTTTTAAAAGGGGCATTACCTCTGCAATCTCTTTTCATGTGTCCAAACTTGTTACAACCAAAGAATCTACCTCTGAAAGGTTTGATATGTTCTCTAGGTTCTTCAAGAGTAGGGTTTTATACATCAATCTTTGCATCTTGTTTCTCTTCCTGATTCTTGGAGCATTCAGCTTCATTGAAGCCAATACCATTCATATCTCCTTTAATTTTTTGTTTGTCTCTTTGTTCATCGATCAAGTCACTGCTCATGTGTAGTTTCTCAATGTGTTTCTTTGTCTCAACAAGTTCACCCTTTATGATCTAATTGTATTTCTCCAATTCTAGATACTTGTTCTTGTAATGGTTAGCCTCATTCTTCATTTGTTCCATCAAAACCTTTGCATTTTTCAAATCTTCTTCAATCTTGTTTTTAGCTTCTTTTTCGTGTTGAATGTCTTTAGCAATGACTTCATTCTCAAGCTTCAAAGTGTCATTCTCTTGTTCAAGTTTCTTCATCTGATGTGAATTATCATTATCTGAATCTTCCTTTATCTAAACCACAAGGTCTTGTCTCTAATTTCTAGAAAGTTCAAGCTGGTCTTTCAATTTCTTTATGAATCCATCTTCTCTCCTTAATTTGAATCTCAAGTCACCATTTTCTGCTTTCTCTTTAAAATGGCCTTCAAGTGCAGCTTCAAAGTTCTCTTGAAAATTATCTGAATCCGTTCTAATCTCCCTTAAGCTGTTAGGCTTTCTCTCGAAGGGCCAAATTCTCTGATACCAATTTTTAGGATTAAGTAATACTGAGAGGGGGGTGAATCAGTATTACAACATTTAAAATAAACTTTGAACCAATTCCACATAAACCATAAGAATACTAAAATCAAAAGAACATAATAAAATAACACATTACTCATAACACCATTATTTATTGTCGAGGAGACACTGTCCAAGGGAAAACCCCGGTGGGGATGGTACCCACAAGCATGCACTGAAGTATAATGTCCCTGTTAGGAGCTAAATATTACATATTAAAATTCCTTGTTAGAGGAATACAACCCTGTTAAAAGTATACAACACCCCGTTAGGGGCCAACTGAGCTTACAACTCTTACAATAATAATTTTGTTACAAAATGTTCTGTCATGAAAAAAAAAGCATCTTTAATGCTTGGATAGTTCTAGTCATAGTTCTGCAATGATCTCTGTCATCCTCTGCTCTTCCATTTGCACATATATATCTTATTCTATCCATTACATCAATTCATATCTTCACTCTACAAAAATATCTCCATATATATATATATATATATATATATATATATATATATACCAAGTCGGCTCTCTTACCAAATATTACATAGTCAGCTCCCAATACAAAATAGATTTAATAAAGAAATTATTAAATACATAGTCGACACTCTTACATAATCAAAATATAGATTATCCACAACCATAATCTAGCTTATCTTGCCAGGAGTCCACGTCATACTCCCCAAATCATCGCTTTGGTTCAACTACTCTGTATCTCTGTTCTGTTGCTGTCGCATGTCTTCAATTCTCTGTAACTTTCGGTAAACTTCACCAAAATCAAATAGATCTTAGATGTAGGCTATACATAATCCATAATATCTTCCTCTAAGCTCTCTCACCATAACTCATCAATCTCAATCTTTGATACCCAAAATACCTCTATATTTCTGCTTTTGTACTTAGTCGATTCCAAAATTGAATTACCAAAACTTAACTTCAAATCAATCGATCAATATGCCAGATGTGTTGCCATAAATGATAACCAAAAAGTGATGTAACACATACAAAATTGATCACTTTCCAACAAACCCTCACCCCAAACACAAAACGTATTTTTCTATAGAGAATTTAAACTTTCTTGATTTCTCATGGCAAATGTTCCCTGAGTCTAATCAGAATAAGCATATTAGATTCTTATTTAGTGTTTGAATATTATGAATGCTAATGGATGCTTTGTAATTGAACTTTTATTTTTTCATAAGGAAAATTCTTTGGCAAGGATGAAATGAAATAACTTCAATTCTCATACAACTATAAAAACCTTCTTTGAGGAGATACACAGGCCAATCTGTTATCCAACTAATTGGGTGGAATGTAGTCAAGCATTGTTTGAACCCTCATGTACACTCTAAAATTCAATTTTAGATTCTCTCCCCATGAAATCAAGGATTTCATGATTTTTAATATAATAATATTTTTTTTAGTGTAAATGATTTTTAATTCTTTAGCACGAAACCAATTAGACAAGGATTTGTATAGATGAGAGCTTGGTATACAACCATTGATACTCAAAAACTAGTATTAGAAACTTCAATTTTCTGACATCGAACAGTAAAGATAAAACTCTGTGTAACTGAAAATGCAAAGGACCAATCCAATAAAAAATAACAAACTTACTTTTTCAATCATGGACAGGAAACATATTTTCTTTGTATTAATAAAAAAAGTGAATGTAATTTATTTACATTTTAGTTGTAGTCACCATCCATGCTATCTTCCTATAGTACCATCTTCCTCCTTTTTCTTATCTTTTTTTTATCATTATGTCTCCCCCTTTCTACATGAGCTTGGTATCCATTTTATATAATACGAAGGGATGCAACAAGCTAAGGACCATTACAAAATGTCTATTCTAAACTAAAACCCTATTTTAAGTAGTAATCACAAATTTTATACCTAATTAATGTAAAATTAGGTGCATTCAATTGAATTACCCTATGCATGTCCACTAATTCATCATCAAGATCATCATGGACCCAGTTATTATGATTCATTTGGATTTTTCATGCAAGGTCGTGTAACTCTGCCTGGTCCTACTCTGCGTCCAACTCAAGCATGTCACTCTCATAGACTGCATAACTAGTCTTGAGTTCCCAGGCCATTGACATTAGGCTATTAAGAAAATATGGTTGATCCTCCTCTATCCCTAGCAGATCAGGCTGTATCACTTGATGTGGATTTTCATTCCAAGGATAAAAAACCATCGGTAGACCCATCATATAGCTTGAAATTTGAATCTATTATACTTAATTTAATCCTTGTCCACTTATTAAAACAATTTGAAGAGCCTACCACCTTTTGATATACGTAATCCCATTTCCTCATTAAATGCAAGCATAATTTGATGGCCTCACACATTAAAAATTTTATTTCTTGCATCATACATTCCCTAGGGAATGACAATTTTGTCTTGTCCATCCTTTCAAATCCAGATGTACATAACCTTGATTACTATTTTTTAAACCTTTAACTTAACCCTAAGGTTAATCAGCAATGCAACACAACCTCTCATATGTATTTCGATATCTTTAATCAGATCCTTCATCTTCTCTAAACTCACTTCAACTTAATGAGAACCAGTCTTTCAACTCTGTATTTCTGATTTATTTTTATTTTCTTGGAAATTTGAGTAAGATTGTTTCATCCTCTTCATAGATGATGCCCATTAAATTCTTGACACATTTCAAATGTGTGAAATCTGCCAGTGTACTCTAGTTATTAATTTGACTACCTTTTTACTTAATGCCCATTTTCTCCATTTCGTAGCACATTTTAAAATCCTTTGTGAAATAGAAAAAAATTGCTATTTCTCTTTCCCCACAAATTTCATTCATAAAATAGTGAAAATTTTATGTTTCTCTTCTTTATTTTCTACTCCTGTGAAATAGAGAAATTTCACCATTTTGCAATTGCCACCTTTTGACTTGCAAAATAGCGAGAAAGGTCCTTTTGAATGTAGCCAAGATGTTTTCACATTCTGGATCTCTATAATATGCCTTCATATTTGATTTCTTAATAGATTTTATGCTTAAAAATGCAAAATTTTAAAAAATGAGTCAACAGGTTCTTTGGGAGAAATAAACATTATCTCAGAAAAAACCTTGGGTATAGGGCTACTAGGAAAGTCTATCCAACTAGGCCTAGTGGAGTACTTTGATCTTTGGTATCTGTGTGTGTATGATTACACCTTCATGAAATTAGGATTAGAAACAACAACTCTATGGAAAGAAAATGCTATTTAATCTAAGAATTGAAGTTTAAAACCCATGACATCTCATGGTTCTCTATCTAAGCT
>MU228041.1:486665-505134 GCA_018584345.1 Thuja plicata
CTAATCCCTTCAAAGGCTTGAAAGCTTGAATCCTTGATCTTCAATGGAGAACTTGAATGCTTGAGAGGAAGAATTGAACACCTTGAGAGCTTGAAAACATGTAGAATAATGGATGCTTGAACCTTTTTCTTCTTGACAAAATCTTGGTTAGAGGCTTTTTCCCTTAGAAGACTTAGAGAAAATGAGAAAGAAAGGCTTCCTTTTATATGAAACTAGGGCACAATCTTCTAAGGAGGCCGACATAGTGTTAGCACTTTTTCTTGCAACACTTACCTAATGATGACAGTATACTAATTATACTTGAATGCAAACTCCCTTTAGGCAAGAAAAAGGCTAATTGCTGAGGTATTTGATAACACCGGGGATACCTATTATCACCTCCTTCATTTTTGAGCTCCACAGAATCAGGCAGGTATTACCTAGATAGTTCACTGTGTTTCAAATAAACTTCAAATGGTGGATTGGGTCTTCACTGCTATGTTATTATATTTCTGATTATATCAATAAGATACCACTCTTCAAATGACTGAAAACAATCTGAAACAGAGCTTGACAGGGAATACTATGAGCGTAATAACAAATAACAGTGGCATAAGGATGTTTATCCTTCTTCTTTTGCTGAGTTTAAACTCAAGGCAGGCTAACCTTTTGATTCACTCTCTAAGGAATCAGTAATACGAACTGTATTACTTTAATACAATCCTTTTTTAATAGGTATGCACTTAGTAATAGAGATATACTTGAATATTTTTTTTATGCTTGATGATTGAATAAAAACTGAATAGCAAACCCTAACCAGTGCCTATCCTCGGGCAAAGAGTCAATGAAAACATGCAACAATAGAGATAAACTAATGAAGATACTGTAGAGTGCCTTACAAACTACATGCAGTTGAGATAGAATGTCTTACAAACTATCCTCTCGTATTCATACCACTGCATCAAATCCTTACAAAATGCTTTGCTCTCTGAAATTGCTTATGAAACTTAGTCCTCTCCTTGAAAGGAACTCACAGGCAATTAGACACACTATCTTATAGCAGGTATGTTTTGAGTGCCTTACAAACAAACCATACTAGAGCACAAACAAAGTATAAAGAGACAAGAAAATATGAAAGAGGGAAACTACACCTATATTTCATTAACAAATTCTGCTTTGACATATCTAGACAAGAAGATTAAAAGACTGAGACCAGAAGAGGAATTTACATCACAGTAATATATTCAACAATCATTGGGACCTGTTCTGAACTCCTGCAAGGAAAACCCCAAAAATAGAGCAGAGGAGAGGAACCCTCAAAATAGAGAGAAGAGGAGAATATAAAGAAGAGAAATAAACCCTAAAATTCATGCCTATCATACACCTATCCCCCTTTTGAAAATCTGATCTACTCTCATTCCTCTAAAAATATCTGAAACTCACTTTACCTTTTATCTCTTGAATCTGTTATCATCAGTGATCTCTAAAATCTGATTCTTTCCTATTTTCAAAGTCTTTCAATATCTGACTGATTTCATTAATGCTTGGCTCCACTAGTATTTTTAATGTCTGAATTCATCCTCTGCAAATCTCCTTTATTCTTCCACTAAAAAGCCTTTTAAATCTGATTTCATCTGCTGAGAAAATATCTGCTCAAAAAACCTCCCGGAAAGCTCTAATAAATCTGATTTTGCAAATAAAATATATGTGCATTTTGTCTGATCCTTATATGCAAATCTGATCCTATTCTCTGATCTTCATTTTGTCCAAATCTGATTCTTTATTCTGCAAAAATCTGATCTCTCATGTGTTGAAACATCTTCTCGAATGCATTTTTCAAATACTTGCAAAATAAAAATTGCACTAGACTATACATTTGAACCTTTAAAACTTTGCACAATATTTAAATTTCCTTGAAATATTTATTTTCTACATTTTAAACCTAGAAGCCACCAGATATTGACATGTGGCATATGTGGACTAATTGCCCTAAACTGTGCTTTAACCCTAGGTTCACCTTTTCTTCGTTGTCTCCAAGTTGCTGAATATTTTTAATTCATCTATCAACCTTCAGTGACCGTGCGACTACCTTTAGTCTCCTTGTCTTCAAATGTTTTTAAATTAACTGTCAACCTTGGGTGACCTGGACTGGCGACTAGCATTTAGCGGTTAACATTCCTCTGGCGACCACACGACTGTTGGCTATCTCCTCGTCGCGGTGGTCATCTTCTCCTTCTGGCTACTTCGCGACTAACCACTAGTGGTTAGTTGCCAAGTTTTGGCGGCTAACTTTAGCATCTCTTGACTGCATGACTAACCGCTAGTGGTTAGTCGCCAAGTCTCTGAATCCTGGCAGTGATCTTCAATCCTTCTCCCGACTTTGCGACCGGATGCCACGTGTCACTTTTGTCAAAATTTGTTTTCCTTCAAATTTTTGGCACGGAAACTGAGGCATGGGATGACTGGGCATGCACATGGATAGCCTCCTCATCAGCTTCATACTTGATATGTTTGCATTGTTCCTTATCAACATCTCATTTTTTGTTTGTGGGAGGAATGTGGGACAAAGTCGCTGACATTTTTTAAAGCATTTTCAAATTTTGGGCACCCAAAATTATGGGGCCCAACACGCATCATAACCTCCAGCCATAGATCCCGCCAAGAGCCTCTAGGCTCTCTTATTTACAATGAGATTTAGTATTTTAGTATATAAATACTAAAAACGCTACTACACAGGCCATGTGGGATATTTCACTTTCACATTTTAAGTGTTTTGAAACTTCCACTAGATTCTGCTCATCAATGGTTAACCTTTCTTACTGTCTGATATTGGAATATGCTTCCAGTAGGCTAGATGCCCCCCTCCATGGTTTTACAATTTCAAATTGCATTCGACATTTAAACATTTTCTGGCTTTTACATTTTGTGCCGCCTCTCTGTCATGCGTAGACATCCTTCATTCTTATCAAACTCCTGCGCAGGGTCTCTTCTTCAAAATGCACTGGGCTCTATATTGCACAAGCCTCTCAATGCATTGTATTTGAAAAAATTCAATTTCCCCCATTTACTTTTGCACAGACTTTATGTATTTGGTTATTAAAAAAAATCACAGTTCTTCCACTTAGTGCTGCGTAATCCTCCTCTATATGCTACGCAAGAAGTTTGGAATATTAAAGTTTTAATTAAAACATTAAAGATACTTTGCAATTACCTTCAGTGTTTGTGCATGACACCTAACATTTGATGTGTTTGTAGCTCCCATTTCATTATGTTTGCGCATTCTTTGTGCAAATTCATTTGCAAAGGAAAGTCTGTAAAACTCCCCCATATCAGCGTAGACCTCCAGCTTGGTATGCCATGTATTGGCTATCTTTCTACTTTGCACAAGCTATAAAATACAAAGTGTTGCTTTAAACATCTTATCCTCTTGTGTATTTTAGAATCCATCCTCTCTTTTAATTTTGTGTGGGGAAATGTCCACAGATTGTGCAAGCATTTGATTCTTATGTAATTTTAAACTTGCACTTGGATTTGATTTATAAACCTTTTAAAAAATCCCTTTGCAGCCTATACTTACATTGGGATTGTTATTTGCTTTTAATATTTTCTGTCTTTTCAATGCTACACAGGCATCCCATGGTATGTTGCCCTTTTAAATTGTTTCATTTAAAAACATTGTCCACAAAAGCCTATGCACATCCATGCTCATATAATTTGTTGTTTCAAGAATGGCCACGTGCACAATTTCTTTGCACTATTTGGAACTTTTGAACATGGGATGAATAAATGAGATCAAGAACCATGGCCACTGTAACTACAAAATACTTAGTGTCAACAAGAAGCCCACAAAGATTGCATTGACTTGGGCATTGAGTTCTTTACTCTCCCTGCCAGCTCCTTTTTTAAATACACCTTTTGACAATAGCATAAGTAACATCTTTTAGTTTTGATCATACCTGCCAATTGTATTGTTCCAAATCTCTTTGTGTTAATAATTTGAAATAAGTTGTACCCTTGTCAAATTTCACTCAAACTTTAACTCCTCTGTTCACAAATGTAGCTCTGATGTGTTTCAACTTAAAATTCAAATGCAAACTTAAAATATGCTTTCACCATTTTAGGTACAAAATACTATGCAAATTATCTCAAGACAGAAAACTAGCAACTTTACAATCACTTTTGCAAACTGAACCTTTAAATGGCAACTGGCCTTCGGAACTGGTCTCAAAAATTTACTGAAACAAGTAATCTGACTCTGGCATTTGGAAAAAAGATTCATTCATTGCCATTGAATACACATGCAGAAAGGCCTTGCCAGATTCATCCTCAGGCACAAGATATAACAGTGCAAACTTAGCCTTTCAAAAAACTTGTGTAAGTGCAAATGTTGAAACAACATAAATCTCATCTGGATTAGGCCACTGCAAAATAACTAAACAAAGCTCTGAACATTCACCATTAGGTTAAATAGTACATTTATATGCAATGAGGATGGTCTCACAATCGGATCCTGGAAACAAATTTCAGATCAAAATTTACCATTCTCAGAAAATGATTAACTTGCAAACTTAGTTCTATTATGCATTGTCAATCTTCATAAACTGCCTCTCAAACTGAATTCATAAACTCATCAAGATGAACTTTCAATATCTGAACCTCTGAACATAGATTCAATGTCATATGAAAAACATGAATCCTCAACTATCTTATTATGAAAGTGAACTTCTCAACTGATACAAATCTGCAAAGTTAGCACCCTAACCCTTTTCTGATTTTTAAGACGGTGAAAAAGTAGAAACTGAATATGGAATTAGCATGGAGAAGTAATCAACCGGATTGGTCAAAGTTTGGGAATCTTCAAATGAGTTCACTCCTAGGTTTACAATGCAGATCAAATTTCAATTATGTCTGACCTCAAACTGGGTGCAAATAGGGAAACTACAAAGTATGCCATTTAATTTTGAATTATTTATTTTCAGTGAAACTTTAATAAATCAGAAATGAAAAGGCTCTGGCAAAGTGGATAAATGGATTGGTAGGAATCTGTAAATCCTTAGGTGAGTACACTCTCATGTTTTCAATACAAGGGAAAACTCAATTATCCAACATTTTCACCCAGGTACACATTTTCAAAACCTCAAAGTGGACAACTTAGCAATTTTGCACTTGAATACTCAGGAAATTGGAATTATTAACTAACAGAATGGTTCTAGAAAACTTGTCATCTGATTTCATAGGGATCTGCAAACTGGAAATATTGGTTCATTTTCATGATTACAATACCTAGGAACACTCCATGATGTCATACCTATCCATTTGATCAAAGATGCAGGCCTTCAAAATGAGGTATTCAGAAATCTGCATTCAACCACTTTTGGAAACTTAACAAAGTGCCAACGGGATCAGAGTGGCAAATTGCTCAAATGGATTCATCATGATCTGGGATCTAAAAAATAAACTCTCTGATATACATGTAACACATTCCCAAAGCCAATGGTCTATGAAACTCAATAGGGTGCAAGATATTCAGAAGCAAACTAGGCCCCGGACAACAAAATGACACTTTAGCAAAATGCAGATTTAGGTGACCCCCTCAAAATGACTACTCCCTAAACATGTCAAATCTGGAACTTAGGAGTTGGAACCCACTGCATGTGCCAAATGGAAGGTACTAAACCTTCTTCCCAATTGGTACCTCATGAAAATCATATGGGTACCCTTACAAGCATTCTAACTAAGCCTTCTCACACAAAATTTTCATGGGTATTCACTTTGCTTAACTAAATTTTTTTAACATGGTCACTCCAAATTTGAGAGGACCAACAGTGGCTCTGACTAAGGATGGTTTAAATGCAATTTTATACCGAGAACCACAGATCTCTGGGGTAGCAGACCACCCCAAAACTTCAAAAATCAGATTTTACCCTTTCTCTTTCTCTTTCAAAACTCTTCTCACTTTCACCTCCCAAAACTTTTCAAAAAAATGGGGAAACCTCTAACTGAAAGAAAACACACAACTGAAAGGGAAAGCAACTATACAATATGTATATTATCTACAAGAGGCCCGAAACCCCAAAACTGAGATCAACTCTTACCTCTGTCAAACACAAAGCTCTCTGCCTCATGTTTCAAAAATATGATAACAGTGCCACTCTTATCTGTCTGATCCAATCCACTGTCATCCTGTATCAACTCACCATATGACAACAAAAATACATACTCTTCAGATGAGCTTTCATAAATATTAGGCAGATTATCATGATAAACATTATGTGGCATATATATGTTACATTTGTTAGATAAGAACATACTTTGATATCTGTGACATTTATCATCTTTGATCTGTAAACCACAACTTAAAGACTCACCATTCAACTGAAAGGGGGGATACTAAACCTCTGTCATACTGCTTGGGCAAGCATCATTAGGTCCATTCACATCCATTATTTGCCTCTCAAAAGAAAACATACCTTGATCTTTATGCAAAACCTCAAAGGCCTTATCACTTGGAAAATGATCATCAAACTTAGGAAATTCATTAAATATAACATGATAAATCATCTTAGGATATGGAGAAAAAACCTTAGCATCAAAAATAGGAGCACCTTGCATTTCATAAATCTTCTTTCTAAAAAGAAAGGCATCCTGCACCTTATTATCATCAAACAAACTCAAAGAAAAGTGGTGGGTGGGAGGGAAAATACCAGCACATTTAATTTCTTCCTTTGAAACTTGAGCCACTGATTGACCACTATTAAATAGTTCAAAGGAAGACTTAGAATCAAGACAAGATTCAAAATCCACACTATTCTCTAAATCAGTACTCACTTCAATACTTGGAATTTCCACATTCGTTGAATCTAAAACCACACTGAAAACATCATCACATGTTAAATCAAACTGACATCTTTTGTAGCCTAATGAAGAAGGAGTGCAAGAAGAAATAGTATCACATACATCCAAATTAGAATGCACTGATTCATTTTCCTTGTCAAAATCAATGTGTTGGACATGAAAGTTCAAAGCTTCCATTTCCTGAATATCTAAGATACTCAAAAGATAAAATCTCTGCAATTTGTTCACTATGCAGGGAACAACAGTCATCTTCTTCATTTATCTCCTTACTGTCTTCTTGCATGATGCTGCAAATTTCTTCTTGGTTGAAGTCTTGTAATGAAACCTCTAAAATCATATCTTCTTGTGTAAGGTCCTCACTACAAACACTTATGTCTACATCATATTTGTCTTCTTGTTGGTTTCATATATCTTTCTCATTGCCTTGCTGTTCATAAAGCTTTATATGAATATCATAATCAACAATATCTTCACCAGCAGTAGACTCTTCATCATCACTAAACATATATTCATCTTTATCACTTTCAATATCATTAAATTCAGATTCACTGTCAAATTTACCATTAGATTCTTCAATAATCTCAGAATTTTTAGATTCAAGATCATTATTCTCAACATCATATATGTCTTTAGAAGAAGCATCTTCTAAACCCTTTATCCATTCTATAAATTGCTGGAAAAATTCTGCCCTCTAAGAAATTGGTAAATTGCATGTATGGGGAAAATAAATCTCAACAAATAAATCTTCCCATACAAGATCCAGAGGACAAAAAATGATGTCGTAGCCTTTTATCTTATCAACAAATCTTATGTAAAAATCATTTGTTGATTATCCTTCCTCTCTCCTCATGTGTTCTTGAAAAAGTAACACCACCTTCTCTTGAAGCCTTTTCCTCAACTTATTTGTCTCTACCTTGATAAGATCAAACTCTGATATAGGATCCTTTGGTTCAGATATGCCATGTTCATCACTGTGCTTCCTATCCTCATATTGCTCTACATCACTAAGCTACTCAAAATCACAAAATCTTTTAATAAAACAAGCCTCCAATGCTTCCATGGATTCTATTGAGCCATGAGGTAGGTCTTTAAACCAGTCTCTTGCAATATCAACTAAGGATATTATAAAAAGTTTCATCAATACATCCTCATGTGAGATATTATGATTGTCTACCAAATCAACAAATTTTTCTAAATGTTCTTCAGCTGACTGTTCATCACAACCAGTAAACTTTGGTAAACATTCCCTAACCCTTGATGGAATATGGTTTGGGTATCCAGGGATACCTTCAAAATTGATTAACCCAAACAAATTACTACCCCTCCAATCATAAGAATATGACATCTTAGCAGTTGCAAAAGATTACAAACTGCCACTCTTACACATTTCCTTCAAATTTTGCAAAAATGCAAGTAAAAACTTGAAATATGTAAACTTATTTTCCAACCGATTCCTTTTTTCTTTAGTGCTGAAAACACTTGATAAGGAAAACTATTAAAACTTTTGTGAAATACCTGGATGTACTTGAGCTATTGCAAAACATGTGCTTTGAAAACACCTTTAAATCAGCTTCAAAATATGTAGAAATATCGGCTGTCCCTGTCACTGTAAGCTCACCTCCTTTGTAATCTTTCTTTAACATGCACACTGGTGCAAATCAGAGCTCAGAGTCGCCACTCACCAGTAGTGAGATTGTGTAAACATTTCTTCAATAACTTTGTAATTCAGATACTTTGCAATGACAGACAAACAGGCTTGACTCACTTTACAAGAGCTTGAGGAATATGTTTTTAAAAATAATGACTCTATAACCAGACTCTGGGATATTTTAGAAAAGAAGGGCTATAACTTACTTATACTGACTTAATCACTTTTACTCCCAAGCAGAGTCACCAATTTGTTAGCACTTTTTCTTGCAACACTTACCTAATGATGACAGTATACTGATTATACTTGAATGCAAACTCCCTTTAGGAAAGAGAAAGGTTAATTGCTGAGGTATTTGATAACATTGGGGATACCTATTATCACCTCCTTCATTTTTGAGCTCCACAGACTCAGGCAGGTATTACCTAGATAGTTCACTGTGTTTCAAATAAACTTCAAATGGTGGATTGGGTCTTCACTGCTATGTTATTATATTTATGATTATATCAATAAGATACCACTCTTCAAATGACTGAAAACAATCTCAAACAGAGTTTGACAGGGAATACTATGACTGTAATAACAAATAACAGTGGCATAAGGATGTTTATCCTCCTTCTTTTTCTGAGTTTAAACTCAAGGAAGGCTAACCTTTTGATTCACTCTCTAAGGAATCAACAATATGAACTGTATTACTTTAATACAATCCTTTTTTAATAGGTATGCACTTAGTAATAGAGATATACTTGAATATTTGTTTTATGCTTGATGGTTGAATAAAAACTAAATAGAAAACCCTAACCAGTGCCTATCCTTAGGCAAAGAGTCAATGAAAACATGCAACAACAAAGATAAACTAATGAAGATACTGTAGAGTGCCTTACAAACTACATGCAGTTGAGATAGAATGCCTTACAAACTATCCTCTTGTATTCATACCACTGCATCAAATACTTACAAAATTCTTTTCTCTTTGAAATTGCTTATGAAACTTACTCCTCTCCTTGAAAGGAACTCATAGGCAATTAGACACACTATCTTATAGCAGGTATGTTTTGAATGCCTTACAAACAAACCATACTAGAGCACAAATAGAGTATAAAGAGACAAGAAAATATGAAAGAGGGAAACTACACCTGTATTTCATTAACAAATTCTACTTTGACATATCCAGACAAGAAGCTTAAAAGACTAAGACCAGAAGAGGAATTTACATCACAGTAATATATTCAACAATCATCGGGACCTGTTCTGAACTCTTGCAGGGAAAACCCCAAAAATAGAGCAGAGGAGAGGAACCCTCAAAACAGAGACAAGAGTAGAATATAAAGAAGAGAAATAAACCCTAAAATTCATGCCTGTCATACACCTATCCCCCTTCTAAAAATCTGATCTTCTCGCATTCCTCTAAAAATATCTGAAACTCACTTTACCTTTTATCCCTTGAATCTGTTATCATTGGTGATCTCTATAATCTGATTCTTTCATGTTTTCAAAGTCTTTCAATATCTGACTAATTTCATTAATGCCTGGCTCCACTAGTCTTTTCAATGTCTGAATTCATCCTCTGCAAATCTCCTTTATTCTTCCACTGAAAATTCTTTCAAATCTGATTTCATCTACTGAGAAAATAACTTTGAAATCTGAGAAAATATTTGCTCAAAAAACCTCCCGGAAAGCTCTTATAAATCTGATTTTGCAAATAAAATATATGTGCATTTTGTCTCATCCTTATATGCAAATCTGATCCTATTCTCTGATCTTCATTTTGTCCAAATCTGATTCTTTATTCTGAAAAAATATGATCTCTCATGTGTTGAAACATCTTCTTAAACGCATTTTTCAAATACTTGCAAAATAAAAATTGCACCAGACTATACATTTGAACCTTTAAAACTTTGCACAATATTTAAATTTCCTTGAAATATTTATTTTCTGCCTTTTAAACCCAGAAGCCACCAGATTTTGACATGTGGCATATGTGGACTGGCTGCTCTAAACTGTGCTTTAACCCTGGGTTCACCTTTTCTTCATTGTCTCCAAGTCGCTAAATATTTTTAACTCATCTATCAACCTTCAGTGACCATGCGACTGCCTTTAGTCTCCTTGTCTCTGATTTTTTTTAACTTAACTGTCAACCTTGGGTGACCTGGACTGGCGACTAGCATCTAGTGGTTAACTTTCCTCTGGCGACCACGTGACTGTAGGCTATCTCCTCGTTGTGGCGGTCATCTTCTCCTTCTGGCTACTTCGCGACTAACCTCTAGCGGTCAGTTGCCAAGTCTCGGTGGCTAACTTTAGCAACTCCTGACTGCATGACTAACCACTAGTGGTCAGTCGCCAAGTCTCTGAATCCTGGCGGTGATCTCCAATCCTTCTCCCGAGTTCACGACTGGATGCCACGTGTCACTTTCATCAAAATTTGTTTTCCTTCAAATTTTGGGCATGGAAACCGAGGCATGGGATGACTGGGCACACGCATGGATAGCCTCCTCATCAGCTTCATACTTTATATGTTTTCATTGTTCCTTATGAATATCTCATTTTTCATTTGTGGGAGGAATGTGGGACAAAGTCGCTGACATTTTTTAAAGCATTTTCAAATTTTGGGTGCCCAAAATTATGGGGCCCACCATGCATCATAACCTCCAACCATAGAGCCCACCAAGAGCCTCTGGGCTCTCTTATTTACAATGAGAGTTAGTGTTTTATTATATAAATACTAAAAACACTACTACATAGGCCATGTGGGATATTTCACTTTCACATTTTAAGTGTTCTGAAGCTTCCACTGGATTCTTCTCAATCATGGTTAACCTTTCTTGCTGTCTGATATTGGAATATGCTTCCAGTAGGCTGGGCACCCCCCTCAATGGTTTTACAATTTCAAATTAAATTTGACATTTAAACATTTTCTGCCTTTTACATTTTCTGCCACCTCTCTGTCATGTGCAGAAATCCTTCATTCTTATCAAACTCCTGCGCAAGGTCTCTTCTTCAAAATGCACTAGGCTCTATATTGCACAAGCCTCTCAATGCATTGCATTTGGAAAACTTCAATTTCCCCCCTTTACTTTTGCACAGACTTTATGTATTTGGTTATTAAAAAAAATCACAATTCTTCCACTTAGTGTTGCGTAATCCTCCTCTATATGCTGCACAAGAAGTTTAGAATATTAAAGTTTTAATTAAAAAATTCAAGATACTTTGCAATTACCTTCATTGTCTATGCATGAAACCTAACATTTGATGTGTTTGCAGCTCCCATTTCATTATGTCTGCGCATTCTTTGTGCAAATTCATTTGCAAAGGAAAGTCTATAAAACTCCCCCATATCAGCGCAAACCTCCAGCTTGGTATGCCATGTATTGGCTGTCTTTCTACTTTGTGCAAGCTATAAACTACAAAGTGTTGCTTTAAACATCTAATCCTCTTGTGTATTTTAGAACCCATCCTCTCTTTTAATGCTATGTGGGGAAATGTCCACAGATTGCGCAAACATTTGATTCTTATGTAATTTTCAACTTGCACTTGGATTTGATTTATAAACCTTTTAAAAACTCCCTTTGCAGCCTATACTTACATTGGGATTGTTATTTGCTTTTAATATTTTATGTCTTTTCAATGCTACATAGGCATCCCATGGTATGCTGCCCTTTTAAATTGTTTCATTTAAAAACATTGTCCACAAAAGCTTATGCACATCCATGCTCATATAATTTGTTGTTTCAAGAATGGCCACGTGCACAATTTATTTGCACTATTTGGAACTTTTGAACATAGGATGAATAAATGAGATCAAGAACCATGGCAACCGTAACTACAAAATACTTAGTGTCAACAAGAAGCCCATAAAGATTGCATTGACTTGGGCATTGAGTTCTTTACTCTCCCTACCAGCTCCTTTTTTAAATACACATTTTGACAATAGCATAATTAACATCTTTTAGTTTTGATCATACCTGCCAATTGTATTGTTCCAAATCTCTTTGTGTTAATAATTTGAAATCAGTTGTACCCTTGTCAAATTTCACTCAAACTTTAACTCCTCTGTTCACAAATGTAGCTCTGATGTGTTTCAAATTAAAATTCAAATGCAAACTTCAAATATGCTTTCGCCCTTTTAGGTACAAAATACTATGCAAATTATCTCAAGACAACAAACTAGCAACTTTAAAATCACGTTTGCAAACTGAACCTTTAAATGGCAACTGGCCTCCGGA
Organism: Thuja plicata; assembly: GCA_018584345.1. NCBI lineage: Eukaryota > Viridiplantae > Streptophyta > Pinopsida > Cupressales > Cupressaceae > Thuja > Thuja plicata. The sequence continues at coordinate 499,371 of MU228041.1, forward strand.
ACTGGTCTCAAAAATTTACTGAAACAAGTAATCTGACTCTGGCATTCGGAAAAAAGATTCATTCATTACCATTGAATACACATGCAGAAAGGCCTTGCTAGATTCGTCCTTAGGGACAAGATATAACAGTGCAAACTTAGCCTTTCAGAAAAGTTGTGTAGGTACAAATGCTGAAACAACATAAATCTCATCTGGATCAGGCCACTGCAAAATAACTAAACAAAGCTTTGAACATTCACCATTAGGTCAAATAGTACATTTATATGCAATGAGGATGGTCTCATAATCGGATCCTAGAAACAACATTCAGATCAAAAGTTACCATTCTCAGAAAATGACTAACTTGCAAACATAGTTCTATTCTGCATTGTCAATCTTCATAAACTACCTCTCAAACTGAATTCATAAACTCATCAAGATGAACTTTCAATATCTAAACCTCTGAACATAGATTCAATGTCATATGAAAAACATGAATCCGCAAATATCTTATTCTGAAAGTGAACTTCTCAACTGATACAAATCTGCAAAGTTAGCACCCTAACCCTTTTCTGATTTTTAACACAGTGAAAAAGTAGAAACTGAATCTGGAATTAGCATGGAGAAGTAATCAGCCAGATTGGTCAAAGTTTGGGAATCTTCAAATGAGTTCACTCCTAGGTTTAAAATGAAAATAAACTTTCAATTATGTCTGACCTCAAACCGGGTGAAAATAGGGAAACTAAAAAGTATGCCATTTAATTCTGAATTCTATATTTTCAATGAAACTTTAATAAATCAGAAATGAAAAGGCTCTGGCAAAGTGGATAAATGGATTGGTAGGAATCTGTAAATCCTCAGGTGAGTACACTCTCATGTTTTCAATACAAGGGACAACTCAATTATCCAAAATTTTCACCCGGGTACACATTTTCAAAACCTCAAAGTGGACAACTTAGCAATTCTGCACTTGAATACTCAGGAAATCAGAATTATTCACTAACAGAATGGTTCTAGAAAACTTGTCATCTGGTTTCATAGGGATCTGCAAACTGGAAATATTGGTTCATTTTCATGATTACAATACCTTGGAACACACCATGATGTCATACCTATCCATTTGATCAAAGATGCAGGTCTTCAAAATGAGGTATTCAAAAATCTGCATTCAACCACTTTTGGAAACTTAACAAAGTGCCAACGGAATCAGAGTGGCAAATTGCTCAAATGGATTCATCATGATTTGGGATCTAAAACATAAACTCTCTGATATACATGTAACACATTCCCAAATCCAATGGCCTATGAAAATCAACATGGTGCAAGATATTCAGAAGCAAACTAGGCCCCGGACAGCAAAATGACACTTTAGCAAAATGCAGATTTAGGTGACCCCCTCAAAATGACTACTCCCTAAACATGTCAGATTTGGAACTTAGGATTTGGAACCCATTGGATATGCCAAATGGAAGGTACTGAACCTTTTTCCCAATTGGTACCTCATGAAAATCATCTGGGTACCCTTACAAGCATTCTAAATGAGCCTTCTCACACAAAAGTTTCAAGGGTATTCACTTTGCTTAACTGAAAAATTTTAACATGGTCACTCCAAATTTGAGAGGACCAACACATAGGATAATTAAATTCCAATTATACCCATGCCCCTAGAAGAGGACCTCTATTAAATATAATTTAGGAATCAATGCTTTGGAACCCGAAAGAGCCGACCCAGAAGTGGGAAAATTGAATTTTGAATGACCCCCGGCAGTCGACAGGCTTCCAGATTCAAAAGGGGGATCCTGGTCAGGGTCGAGGTCGACCCTAGCCTAGGTCAAGGTAGAGGTCGACCCTGACGTAGGGGGTCAGAACCCTTGGAAAACATGCCAGGTGGGGTAGAAGGTGCCCAGAGAGGCCCAATTAGGGTCCTAATCAGGCACAGAAGTAGGGGTTTATGCAAAAATGGGAGGATGATATGATGGAGGTCAAAAACATCCCCTAAGGAGGGCTAAACATTCTTAACATGGAAGTGCTTCCATTTTAAGATGATACACAATCATCCACCAATTTCTTGTGAGGCATTAGTTTTTCATCCTTCATATTATATTCATCATTAACTTGATTGATGACTAATTGAGAGTCCCCATAGACTTGTAATTATGTGACATTGCATTCCAATGCCATCTTGATTCCTATGACCAAAGATTCATACTCGGCTATGTTATTGGTGCAAGGGAACAATAACTTGTAAGATTTTGGGATTGTGTAACCTTGTGGTGTAATCAAAAGAATGCCTGCTCTACTACCATTTTGGGTGTAAGATCCATCAAAGTATAAATTCCATGTTTTAGCTTCTACATTCACAATTTTAGAATCTAGAAACTCCACTTGTATAGGATGTGTAGATTCTTGAGGATATTCAGCCAATTGATCGGCTATAACTTGACCTTTGATTACTTTCCTATCAACATATTCAATGTCGAATTCACTAAGCACCATTACCCACTTTGAAATCCTTCCAGTTAAAGCTGTTTTGCTAAGTAAGTATTTTAAGGGATCAATCTTTGCTATGAGCTTCACCTTATGAAACAACATATAATGTCTTAACTTTTGAGAGGCAAATACCACTGCTAGGCAAGCCTTTCCATGAAGCTATAGTTTAACTCATATTTGATCAATGTTCTACTCAAGTAGTAGATAGCTCTTTCTTTTCCTTCATCATCCTCTTGTGCCAATAAGACTCCTAAAGATTTTTATTTTGCTGAAATATAGAGTAACAAAGGTTTTCCTTGAATAGGTGACATCAAGATAGGTGGATTCATCAAGTATGTTTTCAACAATGTAAAGGCTTTATCACACTCCTCATCCAATGTGAAGATGGTGTCTTTATGTAGTAATCTGGTGAACAAATGGCATTTTTCCACCAATTGAGAAATGGACCTTCTTATAGATTGAAGCCTTCCTTGAAGTGACCTCATTTGACTAATATTCTTTGGAATGTCCATGTTCATTATTGCTTGTACTTTTTCAGGATCTACTTCAATGCCTATTGCTGAAACAATGTACCCTAGGAGTTTTTTAGATTGTACCCCAAAAGCACATTTCTTTGGGTTGAGTCTCACTTTGAATTGTTCTAGCCGTGTAAAAATATTTTTAGGTATGGATAAATGATCTTTTATTTTATGTGACTTAGCTAGAATGTCATCCACATAATCTTCCATAAAGGTGTCCATCATGTCATGGAAAATGGTAGTCATTAGTCTTTGCTAAGTGGCTCCGGCATTTTTGAGACCAAAGGGCATTACATTCCAACAAAAAGTACCCCATGGGCATGTAAAGGTTGTCTTCTCTTGATCCTCAGGTGCAACGAAAATTTGATTATACCCACTGAATCCATCCATAAGTGAAAACATAGAATGACCTGCAGTGAGATCCACAATAGCATCAATGCTAGGCAATGGAAAGTCATCTTTTGGACAAGCAAGGTTTAAATCTCTGAAATCTGTGCAAACTCTTATGGTTTTATCATGTTTGGTAACCGGTACAATGTTGGAGATCCATTCGGCATATGCAATTACTCTTATAAATCCTGCCTTGAGTAATTTCTCTAATTCTACTTTGACTAAAAGGGATACATGTGGATGCATTTTTCTCAACTGCTGCTTGACGGGCTTAACCCTGGGTTTCACATTTAAATGATGCATGATGAAAATTGGATCTAATCTAGGCATATCAGCATATGACCATGCAAAGTTGATTTGTTTTTCTTGAAAGAATGCAATGAATTCTTTTCTTTCCAAAGGACTCAAAGATGCTGCCAAGTGAATGAATTTAGGATCCTCTTCTATTCCAATGTTAACCTTTTCTGTGGGTTCAATAAGTATAGGTGATCTTTCATCTTCATGAGTTGGTAAGGTGTCCAACCTCTCTCCCTTAGGTGCCACAGTTGGATTTTCACCTTCGGAAACATCCTTTATTTTTACTTTTTTTAGGTCTAGCACTGCCACATGGTAGTTTTCACCACTAGACCTTCTCATTTTTTTGTATATTTTCTCTTCATTTTTTGGATTAAGAGGTTGAACCCTGCCCCTATCATCATGTCCACAGTAAATTCATTGGTGGAAGAATGGGGTTCAACCGCATTGAGGTATAAGGCCATTGCATTGTCATTTGGGAAGTAGAGTAAGTCATTTGGCTTGGAAAGATCCCAATCAATAAGTTCGGGGTGAATTAAGGACAAGGATTCATTGGATGGGATTTCATTTGAAGGAGTTAAGGACATGAATTTTTTTTATGGTTCATACATTATATTGTCAAGGTCTATGACACGTGCTTCTTCAAGATGGTCCATGGAAGAAGGATCAAAATCCTCTTCATTAGAGTCCTCTAATATTTCTATGGGAAAGAAAGAATGTGTATTAAACACTAGGTTAGAATCTCCCACCCATGAAGGTACCCAAGGTTCACCTACCCATTGAGTGAAAATAGGTGCTTTTCCTACATTGACTTGTTGAGGTTCACTTGATGTTTGAGTTGAATTCAAACTTTGAGTTACATGTTCTTGATTCTCAACTTTAGGAGGAGTTGCATAAGTGTGAATGGTATCAACCTCTATGTCATGAAAATATTCTTTAGAAAAGGAATCCCAATCATAATCCCTAGAATCATCTTCACTTTGAAAACCTACCATATGGATATGTGCACGAAAATCATGCATGGGCCTTGAACTTTCTCCTTTATGTTGAAAACCTATGTCGACTTTCTCTTATTTTGCTCTCCAAACTGGTTCAATAGGTTCTAACAACCCTCTATGTCAAACTCCTAAGGGTCCTCTTCCCTTATACCCCATTTTCTTCATGATATCAAATCCTTTTCCATATTGATCAGTTTGGATATTGATAAGTTGCACCCTTTCATTGGAATTAGCTGAAATATCGTCCTCTTTATAAAGCCATTGTAATACCTCATTAGCTTCTTTTTCCATTTCTTGTTTGTCACATTCTCTCACAAAATGGGAATTTTATTTATGAGGTTTATGATCTTTGGATGGCTTCCCATGTGTCCTTGGAGATGTAGGTAAATCAAATAGGGAAACAGAATATTCCCCTACCCCTTTTGAGTTAAGTTTGCATTGTTTCTCAAATTGATTCATTAGGTTACTCATCTTTTCATAATGATCTTTCTTAGTTTGGTCCCTTTCCTCCTTAGTGGGTTTCAAAGTTTCCATTCTCAATGTTAAAGTCTGAACTGAATTATACTTTGAATTTGAACCCTCATAACTCATCTTTTCTTTTCCCTTAGTCGATGTAGTTGAGTTAGTTTGAATAGGGTGAGAAGTTGATGTGACATTTGATGTTGGTTTTGGACTTTCTTCCTGTGCTTCTTCCATGGTAATATTAGGGATGAATCTTTCCCTATTACGAGGAATATGCAATTCATGACTTGGATTTAAAGCATTGCAATATTGGAAAGGGTTTGAATCTCCTCCAATCATGATCTCTTCCCCCATGTATGGAAATTTTATGCATTGGTGATATGTAGAAGGTACTGCTTGCATTTCATGTATCCATGGCCTCCCTAATAAGATGTTGTAGGTCAATTTCATATCAAGAACCTGACATATGGTATCCTTTTTGATAGGTCCCACTTGAATTGGTAGAGTGATCATACCCTTTGAAGATCTTTCCTCCTCATCATAAGCCTTAATAGTGATTTTCTTTTTAGGATCAATGGAAGACTCGGTTAACCCTAATGATTTGACAAGGTTTAGAGTGCAAATATTAAGACC
>MU228041.1:522354-546943 GCA_018584345.1 Thuja plicata
GCTGATCATAAAGATCATATCTATTCCTTTGTAGCATTAATGGGGATTTGGTTTGACTTGGAAAATCAGAAGGATAGTTGTATATAGTCCTAATATTGCTCTTGAAACATGCTTCTAAGGATAGTTGCATATAGTCCTAATATCGCTCTTGAAGTCTTAATTATTGGATATAAGAACTGTTGTTGGTGATCAACATCTAATCATGAATCATCTTCACATCCAATCTGAATCCATAATGATGAAACTTCATTCTTATCAATTGTAGCATAAAACAATCTTTATCTACTTTAAGCAATTATTTTACTTGATTCTTCTGAAGTGTACTGAGAGGTAACCTCATGATTGCTTGCTTATAGGCCTTGAGAACATGTACATTTCCTCTTCATAAATATACGATGAAATCCATCTCATGGCTGAGATGGACCATCACATGTATGTAATTAAATTCCATATAAGAGTCAAGATATGATCCAAATGTTCAGTAAGGGCATAGAAGAACAAAATTCTATCAGTGTATGGGTCAAAATGGAAACAAGTGGAGTGGGCCATAATGCCTACCTGTAGAAACATACTAATGTTAATTGTAAAAAAAATCATAATGTTTGATTTTAAACATATCTGTCCTTTGGCAATGGATATTTTCCTCTAAAACATTATGGTCTTTCTAACTTCAATTATTTCCATTCAAGCATCAATATCTTGTAGGTTGGTATTATAAACCAAATACGTTTAACAAGGATTTTTATCTTTATTTACCATTGTGTTTCCTAGCTGGACCAACAATTATGCAAGATTGTGTTATTTTCACTCTTCACTGTTAGGGGCTGATCATAAAGATCATATCTATTCCTTTTTAGCATTAATGGGGATTTGGTTTGACTTGGAATATCAGAAGGATAGTTGTAATTCAATTACTCAAGATTTAATCAGGGAATAAAAGACATAGAAAAATACATCAAAAATAGGGGAACAAGTGGTTTATGTTATTTTAACCAAGAAAAGAAAAAAATATTGCTTTTCCATCTGGCACAGCCCAACACAAATTCCATTTTTTTATTTTTGAAACTAGAGTAGGGGTTTGGATGTAATTGCTCCTTTTAGGGGTTCAGAGGAAATCCACAAGCATGTTCACAATTGTTAAATAGGTTATCATTAAGGAGCAAAGTCCCTGCTGCCATGCACAATTTAAGGCCTTTGAGGCCACATGGTTCTTCATGGCGCATGCTACTTACATGTTTTTATCACTGTTAACCAAGCTTCAATCCCTTCAACAAACTAAGACATGGAGGCCAGAAAATTAATGTAGCCCAAACTGTAAGATTATTTAGGAATTGCCCTGCATTTTAGCAGTCAGCTGACTTGGGATACAATTGCAGTTGTTTCTACATATACTAGTACATAAAGAGCTTTTCATTCTGAATGCGGACTATTGTTGAGCGACATATTCAACATCACTATTTTGAAATAATAAATTGTGATTCAATAATGTGTATAAGAATTTCCCTAGTCGATGTCATACTTGAGGATTGGTCTTACTTGTTGGGTAGAAGAAAAGTGTTGTTTGGTGTTGCTTCTGGAGAGAAAGGGAGAAGGAAGAGTAACAATGCCCAGGGATTTGAAAAGTGGTTAATAGGATTGTAAGGTTCAAGCAATTAATAAAATAATAGGGACTGCATAAGTGGTTTCTAGATAATGTATTGTATGTTTAGTTTGATGATAAAGCCAACTAAAAGATTGTAAACTTCATCTAATGTACCATGAAGAGTGGAGAAAACATATAATCTATTTGTTGGATCTAGATGCACCATAGTCCCTCGAAGATCTAGGAGCTTCTCCACCATCTAAATAGCCACTCTGTACAACCTGGTGATTAATAACTGGAGAAAAGAGAGAGGAAATTAGGTTTCCATTAGGAAGAATTTCAGTTCAACAAATTTGTTCTGTTATACACAAATCTGAGCAGATTTGATCCTTATACTGAAAGAAAATTGATATAAGGATCCTAAATACATCATTCTCATTCCTACAGTGTGGCCATTGTTGACTTCTAGAACTCAGGTGGATTGATTAGTCGTGTTTCCTCATATTGGTGACCTCAAATCAAATTCAATATCCTCTATTCTGTATTTTGAATATGGTCGTTGTGAAAACCTAGCTAGTGCAAAGGATTTTTGGTAAAATGTGTTCTGGATTCCATCTGGGAAAAAGGTAACATCTTGTTAGTTTTAATATCACTGCCATAAATTTCACAAGGAAATTCTAAACCTTTAACAAGATCAGTATATAGTTTTTATTAGTTTCTCGTGGATATGTCAATCCTATATAACATTCTATACTTACAAGGTAGGTACAAGAATTCTTTTAAATGAGGAGGATTACTTTTACCATCCAGTAGACTAAACTGGTCTGGAGGATTTTGAGGAGTATATGCTTGAGAAGTGAAGAAGGGCAAGTGAATCGATTAGGGTTGATGGCAAGGTAAAGTGTTCTAGAGGAGAAAATGGTGGCATTGTTTATCTCATGGCTATATGCTTGTATCAGACAAATAAATTTATAAAAAAATAAGCCTTACAAATACTCATTTTGTGTTAGCCAACATTGGGCATGGCTTTATCTTCTCTTCCATGCTAGATTCACAGATCCCTTGCCTTTGGGCCCATTGCCAATGTAAACGTTGTTGTAAGAAATATATCATGTTCACACTTTGACAAGAAATACATGCTGTTGTAAGAAATACATCATGTTCAAAATTTGATTCCATCTGGGAAAAAGGTAATAACAACTAGGTATCCACACACCTGTGTTACTTAACTACAAACCTAAAACTATACTAATACGCCAGTCCACTACTAACCTAAAAAGCTTCAAGTTTCTCTCAAATTTGAAAACAATGTAGAAAATGTGCAAATGCTTCATAGCAACAGATACAAACCCTAAAAAACAGTGGCATAAAAGAGAAGATAAAGCCATGCTTACCTATGAAGTAGATCAAATTAACCAGTGAGAAATCCACTTTAGGTCAAGATTTATCAACGATTGATCTGATCACAGAGTAGGCATGTTGTTGTAAGAAATACATCATAGAGACAAAGTGAAGAAAACTTGGAAATCTAAAATTATAATTTCCCTCCTAAAAACTCTTTTAGTGGAATTTTATCAAATCAAAGATTAAAGAACTAGGCATGAAAATCAATTAAAGAGTGGGAAACTTTTCTTTGTAAGAAAAAAACACTTTAATGTAATGATCATATAAGTGTTCCTCCTCAAATAAACTCTCTAAGAGATTAGCTACATGTATTTGTTTATCATTCTTAGCCTTAATTATCACCTCTTTGATAAGCCTCGTGACTTGTTTCTCTAGTTTCTACACTTTCGGGTGATTTTCCATCTACAGAAAAGAAAAATACAGAGAGTCAAAACAGTGAGCAAACCATTAAAAACCTAATTTAAAGAAGAAAGACCTATGCGGCATTTAATATCTAATAAGCAGCATTTAAATGTTACTACGCGTAAATAGAAACTTCCAAAGAGGCTTCTAAATCCTACTAAGCGGCTTAAAACAATCCACAGGCGGCTAAATAAAAATAATAGGCGACACAGAAAGTATAAAATGCGGCCAAGTTTTGCTAACAAGCGGCTCTTGAAAGTTCATGGGCGACACACTTTATCTAATAGGTGGCAAACTTTATCTACCAGGCGGCACACTTTATCTCATAGGTGGCTGAAGAAAGAAAGACAAAGATGAAAGAAAATTTGTAGGCAGCGCTTTAATGTTTATAGGCGGCTCTGAATACTTCATAGGCGGCTCTGAATACTTCATAGGCGGCTCTTCCCCTATTTTCCTGCAAAATAACACAAAGAATAATGAAAAACACACAAAATATCAAGATAAAACATTAGAAATGAGGCTTAAAGCCCCATGGTGGGCGCCATTTGTGTGTGTATGATTACACCTTCATAAAATTAGGATTAGAAACAACAACTCTAAGGAAATAAAATGCTCTTTAATCTAAGAATTGAAGTTTAAAACCCATGACATCTCATGGTTCTCTATCTAAGCTTTGTTAAGAGAGCTCTCATTCTTAATCTCTCCCAAGGACAATCCTACAATGAGAAATAAATGATAAACAAAGCTCTAATCTAGCTCAAAATGCTCCAAGATATACTATTAAATCAACAAATGCTTCTAAATATGATAATCTAAATCCTATGCAAATGCTGAAATATTCTCAAAAGCTCTCAAATGCTCTCCAAATGCCTATAATAAGGATGCTTTGCTCTTGAAATTCTTGGATCCCAAACACAAAGAAAATGGCTTGTGTTTATAGCAATTTCCCAAGTGTAGGGGGTAGAGTGAGTTGATCATGATCAAGCTTTGGTTAAGTCAAACACTTTGAGGTATTTTCAAATGGAGAAAAAATTGGTTGGTTGTCCTCAAAGAAATTAGGAATTAAATAACTCAATTATTTAATTAATTTAGCCATGTAAGGGTGAATGGGTTGGATTTGATATTTTTTATTTAAACTATATAATTAATTGATTAAAATCAATTGCATAGTTTTGATTAATCCCTTTTAGGCTTGAATTTAATTATTTAATTTCATGATTATTTAATGCTTTGATTTAATTTGATTTTTGTCCACTTTGCTTGATAAATTGTCCATTTGATTTGATCCATTTTAATGCATTGAGATGAGATTTGAGGTATTTGGCTGAGATTTACAATTTTGAATGTTTAAGATACACCTGGTCAAATTTAGGTGTCTACAAATGCCCCTCTTTGAATTGATGTGCGAAGCGCATTGATTCAAAGAAAACTTGATGTCCTGATCATTGATTTGATATTGATGAGCTGATTGACTAATACAAAAACCTGATATGAAACCCTGATTTGATGCCTTGATTTGAAACTCTGATTCAAAACTCTGATTTGATGCTCTGATTTGAAACTCTGATTTGAAACTTTGATTTGAAACTTTGATTCGATGCTCTCATTTGAAACTTTGATTTGAAACTCTGATTTGAAACTTTGATTTGAAACTTTGATTCGATGCCTTGATTTAAAACTCTGATTTGAAAATTGATTTGATGCCCCACTGATAAAGTTTGAATTTTTAATACCCCAAATTTGATATAAGATATGTTGTAGAATCCCTGTTGGATGATATGATGATGCCCCCTCAGAAATGAAATCATATTGATCTTAAATGTGAAAAATTTGATGAATACTACTGATAGAATAGATCCAAGATGATTGTATTTCTGATAAACAATGATGCTGAAAGATGTTGAACAAATGCCCCAGTGTGTAGAATATGCAAATTTGGTTTGACTAGGTCAAAAATCTCACAAAATTAGGGTAAAATAGCTTAAATAGGTTGAAAAACCCAAATTTACTATTCATTTTCACTTTTCACTATTGAGATTTTGCTCGGAGTCTCTTACGATTGACAGCGATGGTGGTCCCCATTCGATAGCATAGGTTCGAGCGAGCACACCGATATCAGAGACCTCCTGACTACAGGCCTTAAGTGAGTGGTTTGAACCTTCCTAGTGCATTTATTGCTCTTTAAATAGCATTTAATGCATGTTTTTAATGCTTTCTAGGTAGAAATTAGTGAAAATCCACGTAGGGTAGATAAAGTGTCGCTTAGGTATGAGAAAAGATGCCTCTGCGTGTTGAAAATCCACATAGGATAAATTCTTAGCCACCTAAGAATTAGGGCAAAAATTGCAACCCAAATAGCCAAAAGCCGCCTAGGAAACATTAGTTTTTAAAGGCTGCTTAGGATAATTAAAAAGCCACGTAGGACTTTAAAAGGTTGCCTGCTTAGCAAAGCACCGCCTCCAATGATTAAAGTGCCATGTGTAATGATTTAAACACCGTGGGGCTTGAAAATCTGCGTACACTAATTAAAGTGCCACCTACCATGAAGTTTGAAAACTAAGATGAAAATAGATGAAGTCCTTTCGCTTGATCGTCCAGATAACTCAATTGAATTCCAAGATAGAAAATGTATGTCTAGAATGTCACTTAGTGTTTAGGATATTACAAAATTCATATTGATGAATGTTTGATATGTCAATCGGATTTGATTAAAAGTGATTACAAATTGTCCTTGTGTCTCAAGATCTAGAGGTTATGAGCACTAAGTTGATGCGCTCAAAATAGAGGAAGGATATATTTAATGTGTTTGATTGACGTAGAATGATCCACCAATAGAAAGGCTAATATGATTCACTTTGTTTCAAAATGTAGGAACATTACTATAAGTTGCGGATACGAGGTGTAGCATCTTGGATTTTTGATTTAGTTGATGAGCTCACGGTGCCTGAGCGGCAGAATATCGAGACATGTGGTCTCAGTTTCCTTCTAGATCTCCCACAGTTTCAGTTGAACTAAGGTCTTTTGATAGCTATGGTAGAGCAATGGCACTTTGACCATAATACATTTCATCTACCCCTCGGCGAGATGACTATCACACCTAAGGATGTATATAGATTATTGAGGATCCCAACTCACGGAGAGCGGGTGTATTATGATTTAGTATATGATAGCAGTGTATGCAGACGTGTGTTTGGAGACAACACCATTAATGATGATTGTATTACTTGGGCATAATTTTCCTCTTTTCCTACTTTGCCAGCATTATTAGGAGCGATGATTGGAGGATTACTTCTTCTAGATAGGAGAGGACTTGGATTTGTGGTCGGATGGGACCAGATATTAGACGACTTGATTGCACATCCTCAGAGATTTGATTGGGGTTCTTGTATATTAGCATAGTTGTATCATGATTTGCATGAGGTTATTTATAGGTGCAGTGCAGCTCTTTCTGCAGGTGCAGTTTTATTACAGTTGTGGACTTGGGAGCATATCCCTATCACGAGACTAGTTTCATCATGAGTGCGGGCCTGAGGGTATCCCTATGCATTTTTGTATGATGGCATGGTTGTCCAGCATCGTCTGGGCAAGGTTGAATTTTGGAGATGCACTATTGATGATATAGATCAGGTTGTATGGAGACCATATGTTCTTTGTGAGAGATGGTGAGAGGATGATAATGAGTTACCATACATGTTTTCTCCTTGATGGATGATTGTCTGATCCCCATTAGTTATTGAGAGATTTTTCTTTGGGAGAGTGCTTTGTCAGTAGGACCGGGTTCAGGACATGCCTTAGGGTATGGCACTTTACTCTAGAGTATAGGCTGAGAGATCGATGTGGGGGGCACAGGTTGACTATCAGTTGGCCTACTTACAGATTGATCAACTGGGTTATGCTATGTGGGATATGATGACGCATGTAGCAGATGCAGGCATATCGACCGAGTATCAAGAGTGGTTTATGCGACATCACTTTGTCAGATTTATAAATCTAGCAGAGCCTATTCCTGATGTGGATGAGCTTTCAGATGATGATGGAGATGATGTTGATGATGGTGATGATGGTAGGAGACCTTAGAGACAGAGGTTTTAGAGGGCACCTAGGGCTCCTCAAGTACAAAGAGCTATAGGACCTCGGATGAGAGGTGGACATGTTAGAGGCCAAGGCGATGGATTCAAGCAGCCAAGACAGAGATTAGCAAAGGCACAAGTACCTCAGGGATAGGCTCCTATTAGATTTGGTGCAGAGTGGGCCAGACAAAGACACAGACATGTCTAGGTGGCCAGACAGGTTCTAGTACATGTACAGATTCCTCAGGTTGATCCATAGAGTAGCACGACACTGGTGATACCACAGATACCTTTAGCACCATAAGAACCTCAGGCTCCTCCAACATCATAGGAACCTTCAGTTCCTCCCATTTTTGATGGCTTAGTGCAGGATGTTCAAGGTTTACAGGCAGGGATGACTGTAGCTACTATTTGATTAGATTAGGTTTCTACTATGTTGCAGCAGTTTCTGACTACTTTAGCTCAGTTACCTACCAGTGCGAGCACTAGTCAAGCTCCACCTAGTACACAAGATAGACCAGGTGATAGGGATCCTAATGGTGTATGGGGTTCAGGTGCAGGTATCGCTGGAGATGGATCAGGTGCCCCTGTTGATTCATGAGACAGATTGGGATCTAGGATATCCAGATATTGCATTGATTATGTATCATATGTATTTTTGATCGGGACTTTGATGTATGGATCATTTTTTGATGTACCTTTGATGTACTGATTTATGTTATAGACATTGATGATGGACATTTATCTATGATGATCTTTGATTCCTCTTTTGATGATGTTATGAGATTTCCTTTTATGCATATCTACATTTTTCTATGATGCATTTATTTCTATTATGCTATGGATGCAATGTCTTAGAGTAGGACATAGATAAATGGATGCAAATGATGTTAATGCAACTTATTTCGATATGCTTTTCTGATTTAATCATGATGTATGGATTTATGCAATGAAATGATATGGATGCAATACTTAGTGCAATGATAAATGAATGCAGCTATCTTTTTTATTTTTGGATGTATGCAATTTAATTTATGATGTGCAATGCTAAATTATATGGATAAATGAATAATGATTAATGTTTCTTTTCTTTTCTTTTTCACTTGATATGAATATATAATGAATAATGATTAATGATTATGAATGCAAAGGATAATCTCATATTGATGACTTGAAACCATTAAATTGATGAAATGTTGTCAACTTTAATCCCCCCTTGTTCTTGGAAAAGTGCTAGAAAGGAAAGCCATTTTAAACTAACTTGGAGAATGCAATTAAATCTAACATGAAGATGCAATTAATCTAACATGAAGATGCAATGCAACTAATTGTCCTTGAGGTTTGCGAAAGAAATGCAAACTGAGATATATTTTCATCATAGAGCATTGTGGAACTAGGAGTCGATACAATCCATACTGGTGCCACTACGACCATAAGAATATGAATACAAATTTACCTCATGTGGTAACCCCTTCTATGAAACCAAGTACAACCCTCACTAGTTGAATGACCAACTATGGGAGTATGAATACCAGTTTGATCAGATTCAATGTTGCAAGTGGATGTTGGTATTAGGATATTGAAAATCTAAATAGCCAAGGTATCCTTTTGTGTGAACAAACAAAGGTTAACCCTCCTTCCTATATGAATGTCCTTGATGGTTCTTTGATGACCATGTCCTTAGACTTATTCACACAAGTTAAAGGATCTTCCTCAAAATAGTCACTCAGAAGCTTAAGAAAACATCATGTCTCTATCATTGCCAATCTAGTCGAAACATCATTGATTAGCTAAAAAGAACATGACTTGAAAAGGGGTTAATGAAAAACTCATCAAAATTTTCCAAGTGTTTGTGAAATGTATCAATATTTTCAAATAAGAATTCTGGAAAGTCTGATCATTTAGGGTGTGTCAATTTTTAATCCTGATAAAATAAGTCAATGAAACTCAAGGATCATGTTATGCGATCAAACTGTTTAGGGTTGAACAATCATATTCATCAAAGGTTCCAAAAGATCTCTCTTCTGAATCTGAAAATCTACTTCTGATGTGTGATCAAGATGTTACACTATTGAATCCATTTGGTACCAAAAATATATGATGCATGCCCCCAAGTGATAAATTTGACCAATGTGAAACTTAGGGCAGCTGAACCTAGAATGCGACAAAAATGCAGCTCTAAGACTTTATTAGGATGATGCACAAATGACGGATGCAATGAGGATATGGAAAAATGAGATGATGAAATGCAATATGTGCATATCAGATTTGCACTAAACTTATGGATGCATATCACACTAAATTTTTAGATTTTTTGATACAAAAGTGTTTTTTATTCAAAGGGGGATAGTTATGCATACCTAGATGCTCTATGAGGGATAACCTAATAAAATAAAAGCATTATGGAAACATGAGTGGACACTTTGGGTTAGATAAGACCCTTGAACTAGTGAGGAGAAACTACTATTGGTCTAAGAGGAAGACAGACATTAGGAAGTTTGTATAGACTTGTGTCATTTTCCAAAGAGAAAAAGGTGTGGCTACCAATCAAGGATTGTATCAACCCCTTCCTATCCCAACAAGACCATCAGAGAGAATAAGCATAGATTTCATAATGGGTCTTCCAAGAACTAAGCAGGGATTTGACAATATTTTTGTAGTGGTTGATAGATTTTATAAAATGGATCATTTTATACCCTTCAAGAGCACTCATGATGCATCAAATATTTCCAATATTTTTTTCAGAGAATTGGTTAGGATTTATGGACTATCACTCACCATTTTTTCACCCAGGGATGCAAAGTTTCAAGGACATTTTTGGAGGACTCTCTAGAAGAAGATTGACACAAACCTATCTTTTAGTTCTTCCTACCATCCCCAAACTGATTGTTAGACTGATGTGGTCAATAGATCACTTGGTAACCTTCTAAGATGCCTAAAAAAATAATATTGACCATCATGGGATGTTATATTACCACAAGATGAATATGCATCTAATGATTCAATAAAAAAATCCATAGGGAAAAGTCATTTTCAAATCATCTATGGGATGCACCCTAGAGGAATCATGGAGCTTAGAAACATGCCTAATGATGCAAAGGTTAGTGTATAAGGTGAGGAGATAGCAGAGTTAATCAGACATGTGCATGAACAAGTGAAACTTTCACTATAGTAGTATACTAAAAATTATAAACAACATGTAGATGAGAGAAGAAGGGTAGTTCATTTTTATATTGGAGACAAACTATGGGCATATCTTTGAAAGGGAAGAATCCCTAAGGGTGAAAACTAAAAGTTAAAAATGAGGAAAATTGGTCCGTGCACCATTATTAACAAGTTTTGTGAAAATTCATATGAAGACACCCTACCCTCAACAGTTTCCATCTCTCCTATTTTTAACATCTCTGGTCTTACTCTTTCCAAAGGTGATGCAGATACTAATGATTCTTTGCAGGAACAAGAACAGGTGGAGGGGATCAAAGAATTGCCTCCTAGTGAGCCTATTCAATTGGAGAAGATTATTAATACAAAAGTGATAAAAAAAAAGGAGACATAACTATAAACAATAATTGGTGAAGTGGAAATGGTCACCTAATTTTGATGCCACTTGGATGGATGAGAAGGCTATTGCACAATATGGAACCACATTGGACACACTCCTCTCAAGTGGAACTTGAGATTTTATCACCAGGGGAGTATGGTGTAGGAGAACCTGGGATCTCAAAGTGCACCCTTGTAATTCCTTGTGGGTACTAATGAAGGAAATATCAGACATAGTTTTTGTTAGGTCCTTGGGACCCTTGCTTTGTAATAAGGATAAATTTGTAAGACTAGTTGCAACAAGGTGTCATTATAAACCTTGGGGATCAAACTTAGTCAAAGGTCCAAAAATATAATTTTACGTTTATTTTTTGTTTCTGAGATGCTTTTGGGTATGCCCAATCCATATAGGGTCCTAATAGGTCCTAGGGAGCAAAGTGTTGAAACTTTGTAACAAAAGTTGTAAAAGTTGCTTGACAACTTTTGCAACTTTGTCATAACCACCCCCCAATAGATCCAATCTTTGAAATAAAGTTATGGATGTTGGATTTTGGCTCTCTTTGTTCAAAAATGTTGAACATGAAATGTTTTTCATGTAATCAACAAGTTGGTGACAAGATTAAAGGAATAAACTCTATTTTTCTGGTAATTCTTTGTTGTTCCATACAGTACAATCATTCTGTAATTGATTGTTTTTTAAATACTCCCTTTTTTTATAGTAGAAGGTTTTGAGCCTCTAGTGTAGTTAGTTTGAGTGTATTTGGTGGAATTAGAAGGGAGAAATCCTTGGTTCAAGCAATACTGGTCTAGGAAACCCCGTTTCATTAGGGTATTGAAAAGATGTGCCCCTAACTTGCCAAGCCATTGTGGAATTCTCATGGAACTTGGTTTAATGCAAGTAGGGGTAGTGTACTTTAGGATTTCAAAAGGGAAGATCAAAGGGAGTCTATTTGGCCACTTTTACACGAAGTCCTAGACCAAGCATCTATATGTGCTTAGTGACAGTCAATTGAAAACTGGTGCACAAAAACTTGTAGGGAGTGGATAGGTATAATTTTACGTTGGATTTGTTTCTCCTCTAGTTTTAAATACCTTATCAATGTGTTGGATTTATTTTATCAATCCATAATTGAATAATTTCTTTGAAGACCAAACCTAATTAGCCTTTTAGGCCTCTGCACTTTGTAGTAACTTTGTGGTGTAGTGAAGGGATTGTTATCTAAGGATTTGGTGTTGAGGAAATCTTAAAAAAGGTTACTCAAAACAATAATTTTTCCATTAGGGTCTTTGGGAGAAATAAAAATTATCTCAGAAAAAACCCTGGGCATATGGATACTAGGAATATCTGTCCAACTAGGCCTAGTGGAGAAGTTTGATCTTTGGTATCAATGGGACTTTGAAGAAGACCTTAGTGGATCTTAATTTGTTTGTTTCGGGTAATCGAAACCATGATCCACTCCCTATGCATTTTTTGGTGTAATGATGCACTGGTGTGTGTTGAGAGGAAGAGTTTGAGAAGGACTTGTGAATTGAACTTGGGAGCATACTTGGTTGGTGTGTTTAGTATGTTGAAGGATATGTTTTAGTATAAAAATGAGGGTTGTCAAACAGTAATAAGAATTGTGGTTTTATTTTGGATTAAATTTGTGGAAGGCATGTAGAGTTGTGGTTGGGCCTATTTGACAACCTACCCTACCAATCTCTGCATTACTTAGTTTTTGGTGACTGATCCTATCCATTCGTCAGTATTGCAAATTTAAAGGATCTATTCAGGATCATTAAAAGACATTTTTAGGTATTGTTGTTTTAAAGTGTACAATATTTTGTCAACTTTTCATATCTACTATCAGTTTATAGCATTATTTGGGCAAAGATATCACTTTCAGATCTAGGTCTTTTTTGGTCATTTATGATCATTGTAATGCTTAGATTTTAGTTTGATCCTTAGAAATATTATTTTGAGTATGATTTAGCCTCCATAAGATAGTTTTAAAAATCAAAATCATAATTCCACTTAGCTCTTGTTTGACAAGTTGCAATTATACACACGCTACATATAAAGTGCCAAAATCATCTATTTGGGAGGGGGTTCTTTGATTGCTTGCATTTTGGTGGGGTGTAATATTTTTTGATCTCATTTTGTCATGTGAGAAGTGAATCAGTGGTTTAATCATGGGTTCTTTAATTCATTTTTAGAAAGGAAACTATAAGCAAATGAGTGATCTCATTCTCGGTCATCTTAGTGATCATAATCTATTGTCATATTCATATAGGGAATTTCCTTGTGTTGGTGACCCTTGGCATGCTAGTCTCTGGGACTCTTGGCAAAAAATTTACCAAGTTTTTTATTACCATATTGATATAGAATTTATGGATTCTATTTTTGGATTTAAGACTCCTCATGCTATTTGGACATACTTTCGAGAGGTATATGAAGACCATGATTTTTCAGCATCTCTTGATGTTTCTCTTCCTTCTTCAGAGAAGATAACCTATGATGATGATATTTTTGAAGAATATTTCATATGCTTTAGAGGTTCTAGATTCTTGATTTTATATCACTCATTCATCTCTTGTTGTTTATTCCTATGAGTCATTGCAAGAGATGTATATTTGTCTTCTAGACAGTTTCATGGGATGACTTCTTGACAGAAATTTTGGGTTTTTTTGTGGAGTCCTATATTGAATATTTGGGAGAAATTATTGGTGACATTCATCTTCTCTTTTGATGAGGACAATCCTTCTTCAGTTGTTGTGAGGGAGCACTCTTACCCTCTTTTTCATTATCCACTTTATCATTCTTTTAAGTTTGACATGATTGCATGGATCCTTTGATACAAAATTTGGAGGTCTCTTTATCTTCTGAGAAGACATTTGATTCTTTGGAGATTGGTATTCATGAGTCTATTCCTTCACTTGATATGTCACATTTCTTGGTTCATTTTGATCATGATTATATTTTGAAGACTCCTGTTCAGTTTTCTTAGACATAATACATCTTGAGGTTTCTTCCTACAGATTGGGGAGTCTTCACTTATACACCTATGGAATTGTTTCTTCCTAAGGGAAGGAACACTATTTAACTTGCATGGAGAAGTTTCTACATTGATCCTAGAG
This sequence comes from Thuja plicata, assembly GCA_018584345.1. Taxonomy (NCBI): domain Eukaryota; kingdom Viridiplantae; phylum Streptophyta; class Pinopsida; order Cupressales; family Cupressaceae; genus Thuja; species Thuja plicata. Next base: position 536,470 of record MU228041.1, read on the forward strand.
AATCTACCATTGGTGTACCTTCTACATTGAGGGGGGGCTACTTTGTCTCTCTTCCTATTTCCTAATCAAAGGATACAACATCCTCATACTTCATTTGGATTCCTCTTCCTAGTTCCTATCTAGAATGAGAAGCATTCATTCTTTTATACTTGGTCTATCTTCTTCTCAACGTAATAAATATTGTTTGTAGGCATTCATCTATGTTTTTCCTTCAAAAACTCACTATTCTTGCAGGACATTGTTCATTATGGGGGGTATCATGTCTCCTTGTTTCCTTCCTATGGGTGGATCATTGATTGTATATACATGATGTATGTAGTCCTAGGGGGGTCTTGAGTCCTCTATCCATCCATATTGTGTGTTTTCATCTCCCTTTTTGGGGGGGATTTTTTTCCCATGAGGTTTTCTCCCTTTCTCTGATTTATGAGAGATTGGATTGCATTGCTTTTGCACTTGCATATTGTACATGGGTACCTAACATGACCTAGTAGTTGGGACCCACCTTGCATTTCCATCTAGAATTGTGATTTTAAGTGCATTACCCTAAGTTTTACTTGGGGGGGGGGGGGGGGGTTGGNGGGGGGGGGGGTGTTGGTGTAATTATTTATTATAATTATACTTTATTAAGCTTACTTAGGATAATGTATTACATAGTAGTTTGCAATGTAGAAACTTAGGAGTTTGTATTTTATTTTAGCATATAGTGCAAGAGAAATTCCACTTTAGGTGGTGATAGTTGTTATCTCATTCCACTTTATGTGTGAGATACACCTTTAGTGCTCTTATCACATTATCATCCTCACATTGTTGCACATACTTCATTGTACAATGGAGGATGATCCACCTTTGGTGTACATGTGATTTCACCTAGTGTGGTTGATAGGTTATCTCTTTCATATCTCCTAGTTATTGTTTATTTCCTATATATTCAGGCACATCTATATTTTACACATCCATTATCATTTAATTATTGATCATCATTGAATCTATTCAATTAGTTGATCATATCATTTTGTCTCTCTTGTTTGTGCTATTCATTGAGTTTCTAGATCTTTGCATATTTTCTCATTTCCTTAGGAAAATTCTTACACCAATGTCTATCCTTACACCTTCTAGATCATCTTCATTTATGCCACCCTTGGCTTCCACTTTAGATGTTGCCTTGGCAATTTTGTCTGCCTCCCAATTTCCTTCGCAATAAATATGTGAGACTTTAACATTGTCAAAAAAGTCATGGGTTATCTAATAGTCCTCGGCCACTCCTCATCCATCTGCCCAATTTGTATCTCGGGGTGTGGTCTCATCTTATGGCATTAACCATTATTAGAGAATCAATATGCAATTGTAGACTTTGATTCCCAAGCATAAGCCCATACTTTAGGTTGAGAATCGTCGCTCTCATATTTACTTCATTTTTCATATTCACCCCTAGGTGTTCTAACATTTTTTTAATGACTATTCATTTCTGGTCTCTCGCAATGCACCTAGACCTGCTTGGGATTGAGTTTCTCCTTGAGGTCCCATCCAATTTCACTTTGATCCACCCTATTTCAAACTTCTCGTACCTCACATTCTCTCGAGTGTTATAGGAAAGATCATGTTTCATAACCCCCTTAACAGGGAAATATATATTTTAATATTATATTTAAAAATAATCTAATATACTAATTTAATAATAATATAGTTACAGTAATTAATATTTAAACATATGCATAAATTTCTATATATTGCAAGTACTTGCCACTATGTAGCACTTGTTATTATAAAAGTACGACAATTTTAGTATTTTTTATTTTTTATTTTGTGAACACCAACTATTAAGAAATAAATAATGTTATATTTGATTAAAATAAAAAATTAAACCTTTAATGTGTTCCACATTATTTATAGCCATTTTATTTCATAATTATTTGAGAATTAATTTTAATTATTTATATAATAATTTTTTATTTATTTTATTTTTATGAAAAAGCTTATTTTTGTTAAGATAATAACAATAGTAATTAAAATGGTTAGATTCATTTACAACGTTCTAATTGTGTTGTATTTTTTTGAGGGGATATGATGTCGTTACTACTTCATCTGGGGTTTGTTCATGGTTCTAGGGGATATTAGAGGGCATTGGCCAACGAAAGAGACTCACTAGTTGGGCATCGAGTGTTAATTTAATGATCCAAAAAGGAAATGGAAATATGTTTCAGATATTAAGGAGGCTAGAGATTGACAAGTGGAGGGAGGGAATGGGTTTTAAAGGAGAAATGGCGATGAACAAAAACCCCCAAGAAAACTTCATTGTCTAGAAAGAAGCACTCTATCAGTATCTGAAGAGATTGGGTGCTTCTTTTGCATGGAGAAGACAAGAATCAAATGGAGAAGATAGGAATAAGTGAAAAACATGATGGTGGTGGTGTGGATCATCATACTACCAGGTCTTTAATGGTTATTTTAGACAAGGGGGCGAATATTCAAGTGGTTAAAAATGAGAGTTAATTTGTAGAACTATGTTTAGTTGGGAGATTCAAAGGGTTTTAGCCAAGCCTCCATGAGTTACACAAGTGGATTTTAGAAATATGGGGCCCCATTTTGAAAGGCAATATTCAAATATATCTCGAATCTCAAGGTTTTTTCATGGTATTTTTTTTTATAATGAGAAAGACCGGAATAAGATTATCTATGATTACCAATGGAGCTAGAAGGAAAAGCGCATGTGCTAATGCTAACAGCTTGGTACCCATCCTTCAACCCTATTGTTGATCATTTGATAAGATCCCAATCTAGGTTAGACTTCTAAATTATCTTGCAATATTAATTTGAATCATTCTTTGAAGCTAAAGGCAATTTGTTGGTGATATGTTTGATGGTGGATGAGGGTTCTTTAAATTACTTGCACACTACTTACACTTTTATCTTCATGGAGATGAATATGATGAAAGATATCCTAGAGGAGGATTTTCTAAAATATGCAAATGGATGTTAGCAGCAACCCTTAGATTATGAAGGGATTCCGTTTAGGTTTTGAAGATGCTTTCATATCGGACATATTTCAGCTCAATGTGCTAAGTGAAAATCGAACAAAATGGCTAACTAGTGGAAAGAGGTCTCCACCTTTCATTATTCAGTGAAGAAAGAGTGCCAATATAACACCCAAAAAATGTTAAATGAAAAGGGAGATTGAAATGGTGCATCTCTCAACCAACATACTCCAAAGGAATCTGGTTGCATTTTGAGTATGCATAAGGACAATGTTAATGTTGTATGTGACATGGTGATTGAGAAATTTGATAGGGAAAACCCCTTAGAAAATATGGATAAGGGGAAAAGAAATTCATCCTGAGAAAGATATGAGGCGATTCACAACATGGAAGTAGTTTGGGCTAGGCACAAAACCCTATCATTTAAATGGAAACTCTTTTACCAAGAAAAATAATAGTGATTAAAATTATTAAGTAATTTAACTTAACTAAAATATAAATAGTATGTAATTTATAACCATTTAAGAACTCGTATTTACCACCAAAGTTCAAAGCTTTTTTGGGCTACTGTGATTTTTTTGAAATACCAATAAATTTTTTATAATAAATAAAATAAATTTGAACAAATGCTATGTAGTGGCTAGTACTTGCTTTTTTTAGTATTGTGATTTAATTATAAAATGGTTCTTAGCATAATTATTACCTAATCTTAATATAAAACTCTTTTACCGACTGAAAAAAAGTATTAATTATGTAGACACCCAAAAATGGATAGACTTGTGAGCTCACATTTAATCACTAATTATTCCTCTATTAATTATATGGTTCTTTAATTGTTTAATTAATCATCTTTATTCTACTATGTCCTAATCTTTTCATCATTTCCTAATATTAATTAAATATTCAATGTTATTTAATTAATTTACCTTAATTAATTGGTGTTGATCAATTAATTAAATTCAATTTCTAAATCCCCATAGTTTAAATAATTATTATTAATTATTTAAAGTAGCTAATTAATTCTTCTGAATGTCATCTCAATTTCATTTCTGACTAATTTCTATTTAATTTCACTCTAATTTCAAATTATTTCCATATTCCTTTTAAATGGAATTTTTAATTCAATTTTAGTTCCAAAAATTAGAAAAATCAATTTCATAAGGAATCCAAAATTTTGAAAATAAAAAATAATCTTTAAAATTAAAAAAATCATTTATTATCCTCAAAATTGAAAAAGGAAAACTATCTTTTAATCAAAAAATCAATTGGATTTTGAAAACTGGTTTTCTCCAAAATTGTAATATATTTTTAATCTTTATCTTCTTTTCTTTTTCTCTTCCAAAATGGAATTTATTCATCCTCACTCCATCTCTAATTATCTCGTCCATCCAATCCTGCTTTCTCTGAATGAATCTCAACTGTCGATCAATCTAAAATCTCTATATAAACCTTCCTTATTCTCGTAATAAGGATCCAATTTATAAGAGCACAATCTTTATGCTTGTTTTTAAAGTGAATTGTGATCAACATACAACCATTTTTATCATATTTTTTTGAATCTATCAATTCATAAGCATTTTCAATATCAACTCTGAGAACCATCCAAAGAAATATTTCTAAAGGAGAAGAGAGAAGCAACAGAAGCTTCAAATACATCAACATGCAATTTAGTTTGCTAATCATTCATAATATTTCATTATTTTTTTGTTAGTAGGGCTTAAATTAGGTTTTTTATTTTTCTATATTATATAGTTCAGTGCTACTAACCAGGTTTTTCTAGTCTTGTAGATTCCCCCTACGAGAGAGCTCATGTTGTGTCAAGAGAGCCCCTAGCACCGAATCAATTGTTGAAATATACAATATAAGTGGTTTACCAGAAGTTGGTGGAAATAACACTAGAGAACTCAACAAATAGTTCTTGAAGACTTTGAATTCTTGCTCATGTTGGTTGTATTTCCAGTTTTAAAATCTTGCTTTAAAATTTTTGAGTTCCCAGTCAAATTCTTTCTTAGAAGGTCGAATTCTTGTCCAATGCTATCATTTTCCCTGAAAATATTGATCCATGAGTCTTAAAATTAGTAAGAAGTGTGAAAAACCCTAGGTCCTAGGTCATCTTTCATTCATATCAAGAAAAACCCTAGTTCTTCATAACCACCTTCTAATTTTCAGTTACCTTTTTTAGAAAATCCGAATCACTTAAGTCATGTGGTCTTTTCATGTTTTAAGCTAGTCACTAAGTCTCCTAAAGCTTTCATAATATTCCATTTTTCTTCAAGACTCATCACAATGCTTGGTCACAATATCTCATAAAGAAAAGAATATGCTTTCAAGGATCAAGAAATTTAACGCTGACAATTGATTCTGATCCTGATCCTGTGGTTCACGCAAAGTCTCATTTGAAACCCCAGAGTTAAGAAATCCTATGGTGACTTTGAGTTTCTTTAGTCGCGCAGTCTTGCAAACAAATCAGAGTTAGATCCTGGTTGAATTTTCATTAAGTCACGATATCTCATAAAGAAACATGAGTTAAGTTAAATCTTATGAGATTCAGCGATAGCCGTTGATTTTCAAGATGATCCTACAATGGGCGTGAAGTCTCGAGCTAAACTCCTTAGTTAAGAAATTATAAAGTGAATTCAAGTTTCTCTCTCTCTCTATCTCTCTCTTTCTCTCTCTCTCTTATTTTGGAGAGAGAGAGAGAGAGAGAGAGAGAGAGAGAGAGATTTTCCTATATATTGCATGTATGGGCAATAATGAGTACCTATTTATACCTTACTTGATTCAAATGGATGAAAAAAATATGATGACTAAAGATGATTGTAGTTTAATCATGTGTTAGATCGTATCAAGATCTTTCCTACACTTTTTGAATGGAGTCAATCGGACTCCATATGTGGAAGTTATGGCTTCCAGAGCAAAGCCTATTTTAATTTCTTCATAACTCGATCGGGTTATGGAGAATAAATGCATAATTTTTACTTCTTCAAAACCTGATCGGGTTTCAAAAAAAATTTTGATTTTCAAAACCCGATCGAGTTATTTGAAATTTAGAAAGTCGATTGGGTTCTTAGATAGATTGAGTTTTTGTATAATATTTTCTACGCTTGGTTACCATGCCTTGAACAATTTTGAATTTTCAATAACCCGGTCAGGTTATATAAAATTTGAATTTTTTTTAAAGATGTGTCCACTTTTTTGGTTCACAACTTGGTGCACATACCCCTAAGTCATTCAAACATCTGTGGTCTATGTGAAATCTTAGAATAAACTTGTGGTTGGTAAACCTATCTGGCTACTTGGAGGAAGATTTAGTCATGAAGTCTCATAACAAACTAGAGTTAAGAGTAAATCTTAAGATATTTCACACGAACCATTGGATTAAATGTGATCTAAGGGTAGTCACATAGTCTCTGATCAAATGTAGAAAGTACAAGATGGATGAGAGATTTAACATGAATTGTCCAATTGAAAGAAGATCTAATGATGGTCGTGTAATCTCTAATGAAACTCATGGTTAGTAAAATATTTTAGCAACTTCAAAATTGTACAGTTGCGTAGTCTCCAAAGAAACCAAAGGTTAAACAAGAGTAACTCTTTAGCCTTAGTCACAAAATCTCAGAATGAAGTATGAGTTAAGTGAATTTATTCAGTGACTAAGAGATAACCATTGATCAAAGTGTTGATCATGTTGTGAGCATTAAATCTCATGACAGAACTAGAGTAAAGGCTAACTCTCAACGACAAGGAGATAAAGCAGTCACGTAGTCGCTAAAGAGAACCAGAGTATGAGCAAGGTAAAAGTAAGAGTTTTTTACCGTGCCATGATGTACAGTCATTATCCAATTAGAACAAGAGGATTGTGATAGCATGTAACAAGTAGCTGAGTTGTAATAAACTGAGCCAATCATATCAAGTAGAGAATTTATTTCGTATAAAATAAGGTTTCATAATTACTCTGATTGGCCTTTTTCAAAATGATAACCTATCAACCTCAGGTGCCACAACTAAGAGAAATTGATATCAAAGCACATAGAAGTAATGGCTGAAGTGATTGAATAGAAAATTTATGATTTTGAATAAGATTTGTGCATTGATTTCTCTGAATAAATAAGCATTATTGTTGTTCATTTCAGTTTACTAGAGTTTCATATTTCAGAGCTGATATTGCACAAGTGATTAAGTGCTTTCAGAAGAGTAGAATTGTCTAGATTGCAAAGTGAGGAAACAAGAATTAGATCTGTATTATCCATTTCAGAGTAGACAAGATGAGTTGAGTAGTGAGCTTTGCTTCAACCAGTGGAAAGTGTAGTGATGTTGATGATGATCAGAAGGGGAAAAGAAACTACTCAGATGAGTTTGTGGTTTTGCTTCCAGGAACAAATCAAAGAAAAAAAGGTAAATGATGAATACCTTGTTGATAACATCGCTTATATTAGAGATTCTCAAATGCCTAATTGTTTTGGATATCATTTATTTAATTATTTTCATAAGAATAGTGAGGGTCATGTTCCTGTGTCAAACCCTTGGACTTCAGGGTTAGCTAAATTAATAGTTCTAGATGTATTTATAGATGTAGATTTATTGTTGGAATTGACTAATAGGTATGATATGATTTCTAAAAACATCAAGAAGAGTGATGGTAAAGCCCTAGTAAGTCTAGATAGGGCATCCTTTATGAAATCTTTCAATACGTATAACCCCTGCACTACAGAGATAGACCTGAAGGCCTTAGCAACTAGGTATACAAGGGAGGCCTGTGTTGTGGAAAAATTAACTCAACTTCATGTGCCAAAGGGTACCAAAAATTACATAGTACCTATTCCCAGTAACAATGCACCCTACTTCTACAAGGATCTGGCCTTTTACATGAAGTAAATTTCCTATGACCCGTGTAGAGTTCTAGGAGTTGATGGGGAAGAGAAAGGATATCCTTTGATATTATAATAATTGTTTTGGACTTGCAAAGTCCACATGTCAGCACAGACTACAATTTCATCCAATATGTGATTGACAAAATGCATCAAGGGTTTGTAGACATCCAAAAGAAGGAATCTAGCCCTAAATATCTACATTATTATTTATTGATGCATTTGATTTGATTTTATAACTTCAATATCATGGACCAGCCCAATTTGAGACCTATAAGATTCTATCAAGATCAATCCAACCCTTTACAACTCTGGTTGAGGGTGTGGAATTATACATCCAGGGAGAATGAGTTTTGTGCTTTCTAGAACTGGATGGTATACCCCCTATTAACTAGTTTGGGAATCAATATGACAAGGTTGCCAATCAAGGGCTTGCAGCTTCTCAGACCTTTTAAATTTATTGACAAATGGAATGGAGATCACAACTAGGGATACTTCTACTATCATAGGGATTTTACTTTGATAAGAGTGTATGGTTTCTCCCAGCCACCACATATTATACCATATCATGTACCACCAAGAATTGCTATCATGGAATTCATATGGTAGCTTATGTTGACTGATAAGGAGCATTTGACTCTGATGACATGTAACTAATTGAATGTTTGATAATGTTAATTTGAAGATGATGCAAGACATTAAATTAGTTAATGGCTTGTATTTTCATTGATGTCAACTTGATATCATCTATATGGTCATATACATAATGCCAAAGACTTTAGAGAATCAATGGAACAATGGTTATGCTTTCAACAATGCATAAAAGTCAAGTATTCACTAAGTGAAAAACAACACCAACAGAGTGCACACCACCGATAAAGACAGAGATAAAGTCACAGTGTTTCCCAATAAATCAGAATCACAAGATGCCTGATGAGCTAAAAATAGAGTTGCTCGATGAGCAAGATCCAATGATACCTGACGGATAGAGATCCCAAAGCTAACTAAAGTTGCACCGACGGAACTGGCAGTTGTCATCGGCGATGAACTACAGAATTGACCGACAGAACAGAGAGATCAGAAAATGAAAAAATATCTAGCTGGAAGAGCTTAAAGATAGACTTAACTGATTGTTTTATTTGTTTTATTCAACCATAGTTAAGCAATTGATTTATACAGTTGGCAAGAAGATAACTTCAAGATAAATCAGGAGTTAAAGCCGTAAATCAAATTGGCTGGATTATTTTTCACGCCAAGAATCAAGAATTAAGAAATATCATGTCTATATAAGAGACAAGAATAATTCATTTCCACATGCACTCAGACACATGGGGGAGTGAATTGAAAGAAGACGCTGAAGTGAAACTGGTGAAGGATAAACTTCATATAGTCCTGATCAATCAAGCTAAGGGAGAGCTAAAGAATTCTGCAGACACCGATGAATAGTGAAGCACAGCATCACAGAGAAGAAAGTGTGAAGTACAAAGGAATTGAATTGATACATTGATCAGAGAGGTATTTTACATAAATAGATCTGAATATCTGCAATTCAAAGTTGCATTAGAAACAGGTCATTGTGTTTCAATTTAACCATTGAAGCATTAAGTCTCTTAACAGAGTAGGACTTAACCATATTCTATAATTGAGGTATATCCTAAAAAATTACCAAAAAGGTTGATTCATGATAGTAGTAGTGGTCTTACCTAAATCCTATTGACTGTCTAAGAAGGAGGTTGATTCAAGGATGGTAGTAAGATTAGCATAAAGCCTATTGACAGTCTAAGGACTGATTCAAGGATGGTAGCGTAGATGCCAGATACTAAGTAACAACCTATGTATAAAAATCCTCTAACAAGGTCGCACTTAATAGTGTGTTTGTAACCTTTAACAGGGTTGGCTCCTAACAGGGCTCACTTCAGAAGAGTGAAAATTTGGGGTGCCGGTCCCAGTGGTTTTTCCCTTAACAGGATTTCCACGTTAAAATCCATGTGTTATGTGTGTATGGTTTATTACTTTATTGTTTTACATTTCACATATGCATTTCTGGATTGATTGGTATGCTCTGTATATTTATTTAGTATCGGTAAATGAGTTTTACTACTTATCGGTAATCAAGGAGAATAAGGACAAACAAGGTAAATCGATAGACAGTTAATTATTTCAAGTATTTCAAGGCATACATCTTGTAGGGAATTAATAATCAGAGGTGTATTAATTGGTGGATTAAAGTTTAAAGGATAAATTTTTGAGGCCACTAATTCACCCCCCCCCCAGTTATTACTAACAATTGGTATTAGAGCTTGTGTGCTTATAAGGAAGGTTTCAAGACCTAAGTAAAGATCACAATATGAATAGACGAGATGTGCCCAAGTTGAACAAAGACAACTTTGCTTCATGGCAAAGCAGAATAAAACTTCACTTATCAGGTATTGGCAATGATATTACTCAATACTTAGATATTGAATATGTGTTTCCTACAGGACCATTGATAGTAGATCAACTAAGATTAAAGCATGAACATAACTGCATGGTTATAGAGATTTCTGCCTCACTCTCTGATGCTGAATTTGAGGATGTCAAAGATTGCAAAAATGCAAAGACAATGTGGGATAAACTAAAGCTTGTACATGGAGG
>MU228041.1:561849-580522 GCA_018584345.1 Thuja plicata
TATATATATATATAAGCAATTGTATTAGAGAATACAGTTTAGTTTATTGATTCCTTAAAGAGAGAATCACTAGATTAGCTCTCCTAAGTTCAAAGAACTCCAAAAGAAAGAAGGATGGGAATCCTTATCTCACTGATGTTTGTTATTGTTAAGATCATAATTTGGCTTGTGAAGCTCTGTATCAAGTTAATTACTGTTATCTTTAAGGTGTTTTATCAATTGATATAGTAAAATACAACTAGCCAATGAGTGAAAGCCCTAATCCACTAAAGACTATGGATCTCAAAGTACAAGGAGGAATTAGTCCTCATTAATTAGGGTTTCTCTTGCATGAGTTAAATTGGAAATATAAGGTTTAAACATTTATACTATATTGAGAACCTGCAAGAAAAAGACCTAACAAATTGGTGACTCCGCTAGGGAATGGTTAAAATCAATTATATTTAAGAATTATCCTAGAGACTAGTTGAAGAAGAGAGTCACAAACACCAAAGATTGATTTTTCCCATCCGAGTCAGTCTAACAAATTGGATACTCTATTGGGGAGTAAAGGTTTTTATTGAACAAATTCAGAATATCTCTGGTGATTTAAGAGTTAAATGAAGTTTACATTTGAGTTTGCCTATCTAAGTCATTCTTATAGTATTCATATTTGGTTGTGTTGTATTTTTACCAAATTTTTTTGGGTGGCGACTCTCAAATAAAATCTTTGTAATCAGTGCTAAAGTAATATTCATTATTCATACATATCCTTTTTCAATATGAATGCAAGATCAAGAGTGAGAGATAATCCTAAAGTTGAGTTGGATAGTGGAATTCCAGCTTCTTCTAGGACTAAAATGTCTTGGAGAGAAAATAAGAACCAAGCTAGTATGGATAACCCATCTCAAGGAAAAGAAGAAAACAACACTAGAAGAAAAGATGCAACCCAATCTAGTCATGAGGGGAAAACCTCAGAGTATGAAGAAGCCCCTGACCTAGGAATAGAAACATATGAAAATAATAGTACTTCTAGTGAAAGAGAAGGGATTGAACCTATTAGTTTAGATTTTGAAGTTCCTTCTGATGAGCTTGCTAAAGAAGAAAGAATCTTAATGAGGCAGTTGGCCATCATTCAACAAAAGAAGAGAGAAAAAGATTTAAAAAAGAAAAGACAAGATCAAAGAAATTATGATAAATTTAGAAGATCATTAAGACATCAAGAAGAAAAGAATGTTGAAAGGTCTCATAGAGATTAAGAGACACCAGTCACTCACAAAAGTTTTGGTTCACAAGCTTCTAGAGATAAAGGGAAAAATAAAGTGACTGGAAGTGAAATGGATGAACCAAAAACTCACAAATTTCTAACAGAACAAATTTCTAAGTTAGACATTGATCTTGAGAGATCAAAAAGGGAGGAAGAAACCATCGCCAAAATGATGGAAAAGGAAGAAGCCAAGGTTGTCACCTTGGAGATGAAGAAGAAGATTGATTTCCTACAATCTTCTAAATATTCTTATGCTGGTGTTGAAAGTGTTACAAATTCAAAATCCAAATCTGCCACTTTCCATGATGATGATAGATTTCAAAGGAAACCACTGCATCCAGAAAGGTACAAACAATTTACTTTTATTGGTATTCTTGGTTACCCTAATATGGTACCATATGATATTGGGGAAAAACTCCCAAATTTTTTAGGAAATATTGTTATTTCTTGTGGAGTACACTTGAGAAATTTTATTGATATTATAGGTGACCTGAATATTAATCATGAAGATGTCCTAATGAAACTTTTTTTTTAGTCCTTGGTTGAAGATGCTAGGGAATGGTTTAGAGGATTATCTAATGGTTCTGTGGCATCTATGGATGAATTAATAGACTTATTCAAAGATCAGTATGGTGACAAAACAAATAAAATATTCTTGTTAAATGAATTCAATAATATAAAGAAAAATTTCAATGAGGAAGTCACTGAATTCAACACAAGATTCCAAAGAGCCATGCATAAGCTTTTTCAGAAGATAAAACTTGATGAGAAGGTATGTCTGGATACATATCTAAATGCTTTTGATTCTAAGATGGGGTATTCTCTTAGAGACAAAAATCCTAAAAGTCTTACTGATGCATATAAGATAGTAGTGAATATTGAAATGAATAGAAGAGTGTCAGGAAAATTGGGTAGAAGAGATGATGCACGTTTTAGTAGGAGCAACCAAAAACAACTAGAATATAAAGAATACAAAGCTCCACAAAAAATAATACCATCCTACAAAATTTATGATCCACATAATAGGATGTAGAATTATCCATATGGTACCCAGTTTAAGGATGGAAAACCTATTTTCCCACAAAGAAAGGATAAACCTAAAAATAGGACCTCTGATCCTTTACACAAAAATGTTGTAAACATGTATAGTAATACTTATTGGTGTGAATCTTGTCAAGCCCCAGACAATCCTAATTTTTGTATTGTAGCTCTAGACATAAATGTTGGATATATTGTTTGGAAAGCTACAATGGAAACAATTATTGTTTTGTCATTTATGTCAAACCTTAACTGGTGAGACTATTTCTATCTGTTTGAGTACCATATCTATTGATTGATGGAGGAGATTTAACAAGCAGACCAAGAAGAATGGTTGAGTTATGAGGAATTACAAAGAGTACTTTATCAGTTGGCACATTGGCAAAGTGATATGTTGTTTATCTTTCACTGACAGTTTACTTAGAACAGTTTATGCCAAGCAAGTTTTGTGTTGGACGAGAACTACTGTGTGCTGAGCATATTTTTTGTATGTACCAAGCATTAGTAAATTGTTGAGCAAGTTTTGTGTTAGCCGAGCAGTAGTGTTTTGATGATTTATGAGATTTAAGATCTCTGGCTGACATAGTTGATTTTATTGGGATATGTAAAGTTAATTAAGGATAAGCACATTTGATCTACACTATGTAAATGCACAGGTAACCATAATTAATGCACAGATCAAAGATTTAATTGGTGATTGTATTGGAGAAATAAATTAAATTTAATGATGGAAAGATCCGTTGGATCTGACCTAACCTAAGATCTACGATCTTGATTAAGGAGCAAAAAGATGTATCTAACCTAGATGGAGAGGTATATGATAACCTCAAGGGGTTATTCATGGAGAGGAGAGTGAAGGAAGATGTGTATACAGAGAATGCAAGAGGTTTGCATGGTTAATTGACTGATTCGAAAGATCTAAGCAAAGAAGCAGAGAGAGATTGCTTGACGAATTCACAAGTAGATCTAGAGTTTAAAATGAGAATGAAGGCCACTCAGTGAATTAGCATTAGAGCTAAATTGGATCTGGATTGCAAAGTAAGTTGTATAAATCAGATCAAACTTTTTGATTACTTTATAACCATTGTATCCATTGAAATCCTTTAACCAGGTTGACCTAATAGTCATTATATAAATCCTTTGAGAAAGGTGACATTCATATTGGAATGTTCTAAGTCCTCTAACAAGGCCACTCCTGATAGGGTGTTTAAATCCTTTAACCAAGTCACATTTAGCAATGTGTTTTGTAACCTTTAACAGGGTTGGCTCTTAAAAGGGCATCACTTCAGAAGAGTGAAAACTTGATAGCATGTTATTGGTGGTTTTTCCCAAATTGGGTTTCCAAATTAAATACTGGTCTCAACTTAAGTGAATGTTTATGCTGTGTTTTACTATTAAGTTTCTGCAAGCTTATTTCATCTGAACAGTAAACTGCATACTTATATTATTGACTTATGCTATCACTGCCGAGCAAATCTGAGTTGTTTAAATTGGTATAAAGTTTAAATGGGCACATCTAGACCTATGGATAACTAATTCACCCCCCTCTTAGTTATTCTAAATTCATTCTAACATTTGGTATCAGAGCTTTGGTCTCTTGAAAAAATTTTAAGGTACTTGGAGCAAAAGATCAAGATATATAAAAGGGAGGTACCAAAGTTGAACAAGGACAACTTTCCAGCATGGCAAAGTTTGATGAAATTTCATTTGGTTGGCATTGGTGATTCTTCTAAATGTCTTGTTGATCAAGAATATGTAGCCCCTGCAGGAGCTCTTAATGCTTCACAGTTAAGAGAAAAGAAAGAACATAATCAAGCAATGTTGGAGATTGCATCATCCCTGAACTATCACGAGTTTGAAGAAATAAAGGACTGTACAAGCGCAAAGAAAATGTGAGATACTCTTGAAACCATCTATGGAGGTGACATGAATGTGCTAAGAGCCAAATCTGAAAGCTTGAGAGGTAAGTTTGATGAAATGAAAATGCAAGAAGGAGAAAATACAGTTTCATATTATGGTAGGATAAAGGAAGTTGTAAATTCTATTAGAGGAGCTAAAGGAACCATTGATGATAAAAATATCATGAGAAAGGTACTGAGAACACTTATTCCTATTTATTCTATTAGAGTATCTACAATTCAATAATTGAGATGTACTCCTAACAACAATTTGATTTGGAAAGCTTGGTAGGCAGACTTACTGCATTTTAGATGTCAAATTTTGATAACTATACTCCACAAGCCATTGAATCTGCATTCAAGTCCCAGATGGTCCTCAATAAATCAAACAAAGGAAAGAAATGTGTGGATAGTGACAGTGACACTTCTGATGATGATCTAGAAGAACTTGAGGTACTCATGGCATGAAGACTATCAAGAGGAAAAGGAAATTTCAAAGGTAAAATTCCTATTATTTGTTTTTCATGTAACAAAGTTGGTCATATTGCTACAAGATGTCCTGATAAGAATGAAAAAGATGAGAGAAGAGACAACAATTATAAAGACAAAAAGGATGACCAAGACTTTAGGAAGTACAATGATTACAAAGACAAAGGTAAGAAGTCTTGCTATATAGTTGAAGAAAATTCTAACAATGATTCTAACAAATCTGATGAAAATGATATAGAAGTTGTGTATGTTGAAATGAAAGATGATTCTGATGATGATGATGATGAGAAAAATGTACTAATTTATTATATGAGTAAATGTGATCATTGGATTATTGATAGTGGTTGTTCACATCACATGACCGGTGATAAAGACAAATTTGAAACCTTATATTAGTTTAAAGGTGGTTATGTTAAATTTGGAAATGATACACCATGTCATGTTAAAGGGAAAGGATCAATTCAATTGACTGACAAAATCAGATGTGATGATGTATATTGGGTTGATGATCTTAAGTATAACCTATTGAGTGTTTCACAGCTGAATACTTCTGGTTACAAAGTTGAATTCCATCACAGGAAAGTGAAGATCTATGATGCCAATGGAGAATCAGTTGGAGGTGGTGAGAAAACAAAAGGTAACTTGTTCTATCTAGATTTAGCTGATGAGACATGCTTGTTTGCACAATATAATGATGTTTGGTTATGGTATAAATGGTTGTGTCATGTAAACCTTGATAAATTGGTAAGCATAAGCAAATTGAAAAAGGTTAGAGGGCTGCCTAAGTTAAAGAAACCTGAAAATGCAATGTGCAAGCAATGTCAATTAGGCAAGATGACTAAATCTAGTTTCAAAAGCAAAACTCATACTTCTGAGAATATTCTAGAACTGGTTCATACTGACCTTTGTGGACCTATTGGTGAGAAAAGTTACTGTGGAGACAAATATTTTATCTTATTTGTTGATGATTACTCTAGAATGATGACTCTTATGTTTCTTAAATAAAAATATAATGCATTCTAGTTGTTTAAGTGGTACTTGGCAAAAGTTGAAAAGGAGACAGGTAAAAATCTGAAATGTCTGAGATCTAATAGAGGAGGTGAGTTTATTTCTAATGAGTTTAAAAAGTTTTGCAATGACAGAGGGATAAAAAGATAGATGTCCACACCTAGGACTCCACCACAGAATGGTATAGTTGAAAGAAGAAATAGATCTATCATGGATAGTGCCAAAACACTAATGATGGAGAAAAATGTTGCACAAAAATATTGGAGAGAAGCTGTAAGTATAGCAGTTTATACCCTGAATAGAGTACAAGTCAAGAAAGGTACAAATGCTACACCTTATGAGCTATGGTATGGATATGCACCTAGTGTAAGCTACTTTAAGGTTTTTGGAAGTAGATGTTTCATACTGAAGGATAATAGAAATGGAAAACTCAATGCTAAAGGTGAGGAAGGCATATTTATTAGTTATTCAGCTAAGAGTAAGGCATATAAGTGTTTGAATTCTATCACTAAAAAAATTGTGGAAAGTGCAAATGTTAGAATTGATGAATATGCAGAAAGAAATGAAGAAGAAAGCATGACTGAGCCTGAGAGTTACAAATCATTCACCTATCCTGATGAGGTAGATTCTAATGAATTACCTGAGATTGAAACTAAAGTTGTCGAGCAATAGTCTACACCTTCTGAGTCACAGAATGAAATTGTCAACCAACAGGAGGTGACTGTCAAGCTATCTGATGGAGATGCTGAGTCACAATTTCAACCTGAATTAAACATGAATGATCAATTTGAAGCATAGAAAGAACCTACTTTGGAAAAATATGTTAGAAGACACCATAAACTTGATCAAATCATAGGAGCAAAAGACTCTGTACCCATGACAAGAGGAAAATTGAGAAAAGACACCTGCTTGTTATGTGATTTTGAGCCTAAAACAGTAAAACATGCTTTAGATAATGAAGAATGGATTCAAGCCATGAACAAAAAAATTGAACAGATTGAAAAGAATAATACTTGGACACTTGTACCTAGGCCGAATGATAAAAATGTAATTGGTACTAAGTGGGTATTTAGAAACAAGATGAATGAACATGGACAGGTAACAAGAAACAAAGCTAGACTGGTATGCAAGGGTTATGCACAAGAGGAAGGAATTGACTATGGAGAAACATTTGCCCTAGTTGCAAGATTGGAAGGTGTCAGAACCTTACTTGCATATGCAGCCTATAAAGGATTTAAAGTCTATCAAATGGATGTGAAGTCAGCATTTCTAAATGGAATATTAGAAGAAGAAGTCTACATTGAACAAACTGATGGATTTATAGACCCAAGCAAAAGGAATATGGTTTGCAAGCTACAAAAAGCACTATATAGACTGAAGCAAGCACCCAGAGCATGGTATGAAATATTGCACAACTATCTGATGAAGATTAGATTTGCAAGAACCAATGACAACAACAATATGTATTTGAAGACAGAGAAAAGTAAAGGTACTTTATTAGCTGAAATTTTTATTGATGACATTATCTTTTGTGGACAAGATATGTTATGCCAAGAATTTGCAAAGGAGATGCAAATTGAATTTGAGATGTCTATGTTTGGTGAGATAAAAAAATTTGTTGGCTTACAAATATATCATATGAAGAATGGTATCTATATTACTCAATCAAAATATGTCAAAGAGATACTAAAAACTTTTGGAATGGAAGATTCAAAACTAGTGAGTACACCCATGGCTACTAGACAGAAGTTAACCAAAAATGACAAGACAAAATAAGTAAATCAAACACTGTATAGATCAATGATTGGAAAGATGCAATATGTTGTACATAGTAGACCTGATATTGCATTAGCTGTTGGTATTGTTGCTAGATTTTCTGCCAATCCCAAATAAACTCATATGATGGCAGTGAAGGCATTATATTTTTCCATTAGTATACTTAGAGAAAAACATGATCTGCACCATTGGTTTACTCTACACCGACAGATAGGGCACAACACTATCCGATGCCAATGTTACCTGACAAACACTGTTAAGTGTTACCCGATGACAAAAAGGTAAATGATACCCGATGAGTAACAAAAGTGCTACCTGACAGTACAGCAAAGAGAGGAACCTGACAGATATAGGGAACTCGATGAACAGTTTAGTCAAGGAACGCCGATAGACTGCAAGTCCAAACTGACAACCAAGAATCGGCAGTCAGTTACATCCCGCAAAAATTGGATCTGACTTTCCACGTCAGATAAATCACTGAAGTTGTATTTATAACTTCTTGATTTTCTTTTAAATCCATTATGTGCAGAGGAAGCAATGTAATTTTTATTGTTTTAATTAGTTTTACTATTTTAAAATATGCAAACTAAAGATCAAGGTCAAGTTGTAAATCTTGGATCTGAAAGTTAACATTGTAAATCATGAATTCCAAGATAGGTCAATACTTGTATAAATAGGTGTTCAATCCATTGAGAATAGTTGTTGTTCAATGAAAATAGTAGCCATGAAGAGAAACCAAAGACCAGACAGAGAATTCATGCACAAGAACACAAACAAAATCAAATCAATTTTCAAGAACAGAACAGAGGCTACCAACAGAGAGAGAAAAGGTATTCGTCGATCACTCAAGGTGATATTATTATTGTAAAGACTTTAATGGATTGGTAAATCAGAAATAGTATATTGCAAATAGTCAGGTCAACATTTGTACTCATTCTAACAAGTGTAGTACACTAATGAAATCCTTTCAAGAAAGGTGGGCTTAACTATCCTATTGTAAATCTCATTACTAAGTGCACACTTAAATTAGTGTTGTTAAAGCTCTTAACATAGTAGATCTTAATAGGTCTCCACCTTAATATTCTTAAATGGGTAGATCAATAGAAGTGATCAAATTGTAAGCCTTAACTGGCTCCCTTCCATTCTGCAGATAGTAAATTTTTGTGGGTGCCATCCCCACCACAGTTTTTTCTTCCTAACAGGAGTTTTCTGTGATGCCATATCTTGTGTTATGTGTTTGTCAATTTCATGAATGTTTCTATGGATGATTATAAATATTGTGAACAAACAATAGATGCATAATAAAGAATAACAGTAATGGTTGGTAAATCAGAATTGAATGATCATTAATGATAAATTGAGTAAAGTGTTAAAAGTTTTAGAGGTACTAATTCACCCCTCCCCTCTCAGTACTACTTCCCATTAAGTCCAACAATTGGTATCAGAGCTAAGTATCTTCTTGAAAAGCTTAAAGGATTAAGAGAAAAGATCATACAATGGAGAAGTACAAACTTGATAAGAATATTGAGAACAAAAAGTTTGAGATATAGATGTTCTAGGAATAGTATAAAGAAGAAAGAATCAAGATGAGAGAGCTGTTGGATGAAAGAAAAGGTATGGCTACCAGGAACAATGAAATAGACTATCAAGAAGAAGAGATGCTAGATTTCTTTAAATCTTCAGGATCAAATGCAAGTAATGTATCAGATACATCAGATGAGAATATCACAAATCTAAAGGAGATCAACCTACATTTGACAAAGAAAATAAAGATGCTACAAATCGATCAAGAGACCTAGATGGTAAGAATGATTGATGTGATGAGTTTTGCCAGACAATCTAAAACAAAAAGAACACTTGCTATTGATGATAGAAGGAAGATTTCAGAGAAACTACAGGAAAAGAAAATGGAAATTCAAAGACATGTTGAGCATCACCATGATCTCACAAATCAGATTATCCTTATGAGTCAAGAAGCAAACAAAATAAATGTGGAACTCATTGAGAGAATACAGATTATTAGTGAACTAAGAGAAGAAAATGAAAAGCTAAAGCATGAGGTTATAATTCAGCAACAACATAATTATATTATCAAAAAGGATGAAGAAAGGAATAAAATAATGGATGACTTTCTTGAAGGACAACAAAGAGTCATCAACAACAGTGGTATAGGCTTTACCGAAAATGGAGAATCATCAAATCCAAGGAATGTCTACAAAAATCCAAGACCAAGGAAGCAAACATGAAAGCACTATGGAAAGCAAGGGCACACATCAAATACATGTAGAGGTAAAATGAAAGGTACTCCTAAATATACATCTACATCTTCATTCATAGGATTCTGTTATAAATATAACAAGAAAGGACATAAGGCTTATGAATGCAAGAGCAAGATAGAAAAGCCAAAGAAGGAAACCTACATGGATAGGTACTACATGTAAGATGAACGGGCATACATTTGAAGAATGATGGAAAAAGAAAAGGCAAGCATGGAAGTCAAAAGGTAAAGAACTTCCTTATCAGCCAAAAAAAATCGGTAATCAATATGAATGGGATTACAAAACTTGGAGAAACTGTACAGCATGTGGTAGATATGGTCACATCACTGCAAACTACATGAGAGCATGGACCAAAAGGTCTAGAGGTTGGTCAAATCGTGGAATGGCATGCTTACACTGTCATAAAGTTGGTCAACTCAAGAAAGATTGCAAAGACAGATTGACAGAAACAAGCACATATCCCAATGGTAACACCATTGAAGATATCCAGAGGGCAAGAGAAAAAATGTGGATAAAAGCTTCAACCAATGATGAAGCTGGACCAAGCAATGCAAATGGTGACACCCCATCCAATGGATCTAGTGACACCACCAACCCCACTTAAGCAGAACAAGTAAGTATGGAACTGCACTATACCAAGTTATATTTTGCATCAGTTCCATTATATAAATTGATAAATAGTCAAAATCTGCATGAACCAAAGATGCATACTAATGTATTTGTTACCAATTTAAGAATGCAACACCGTCAGTAAACACTTACGAAAAATCATCGGTGAACACAATAATTAGTTATTCACACTTACCAGAAATTTTCAGTCAACTAGTAAAAATGGTAAACTGCTAGTGTAAACCGACAACCGTCGATAAGAAAGCAAAGTTAAGAAGTGGTCATGAAAGAACACCGATATCCATCGGTAAAATGGAAATGGTTAAAAACTAACCAAATAATCATGTCTTCATCGATGATGATTGGAAACATCCTCCCAAAAAAACCTGTCTTCTCGTCCCGATGAGTTGTTGAGCATTTATTGCAAACACTTAGGTCAAAAAGTCTATAAATAGTCAACGAGACAACTTCATTTTTCACCCGCGATTTGAAGAGAAAGTAGAGCAACATCAAAGTGATTAAAGAGAAGAAAGCAAAAGTGTCTACAGATCGATTCAGCACATAAAGAATAGATTCCTCATCACCATTGTGAATCAAAGTAAGTTCCAAAGACACCAAAAGATTTATGTTAGTGTTTTGTTGAGATAAGCCCTAATTTCAAGAAAACCCTAAGTACTTGGAAAATAATGGCAACTACATCAAGAACTACTAAGTTGAAGAATGAAAAGAAGAATTTGGTGAAACTAATCAAGAACAACACATGTGTAGAACCTAAATACAAGATCTATCGAGAAATCGCATCAAAACCCGATGAAAACAATACATTTTCAAAAATTTCATCTAGGGTTTTGCTCATATAAGACATTAGGTCTTATATTCACTGCAAGATCGTAGAGATAGGTGATCTAGAAATGGATGAAGCTTTTAAGAAGCTATGTGATGCCAAAGGAAAATTAAAAGAAGAACACAAACATTTGGAAGTCAAAGGGTTAACAAATGCCCTACATTTCCCAAGGGAATTCAAGATAGAATGGATTAGGATAGTCTTGAGCAGGATGCATGACAACAAACTATGGCTAGACCAACCCAAGAAAATAACAAAGGATGTTCTTCATGCTATCACTGGTTATCTAATAACCAACAAGCCTAGGGCACACAAACATCCATCCATGAAAGAAGTTACAAAACTCACCAATGTAAAAGGAGACAATAGAGGTCTCAAAGTAAACACAATCATCGACGAAGAGTTAAAATTTGGTGCATGTGTTATTGGTTTAAAAAAAATTTAGGCTAGCAGAATGAATAGCATTTCTGCAACAGCAATAAGCACAACTTACAAGATTGTAAAAAAAGGAATTTAGATTAATCTGGGTGAGATCCTACTGAAATAACTTGATGAGAATATGATCAAAATCAGGTCTACAAAGAGAAACACATGTAAGTTTGGATCACTTATTATGTGTACATTTTTCTAATTTCAAGAATACTTTCCTTCAGTAGGAAAAGTTGTATGGGACTCTACCAAACCGGTAACCCAATAGATTAGTGAACTGATTAAATCACTAGGAGATAAATTTGAATCTGTCATGTCTGCATACTTCCTTGAGTTCAAGGAAAAGATGATGGAAAGAAATAGGATTCCTGAGCAACTAGTTGAAAAACACAAAGATGAGATATGTTTCATGGTAGACACAGACTTCACACATATCAAACCAATTGTACCAAGAATAGCTTGGTTATCACATTAGACTATGAGATCAATATTGATCTAGCTGCAAGTGCAATTGAGGCACTACTCGATGAGCCCATTGACAAGAAACAACCAAGGTTTGGTACATATGAGGAGGCCAAATCTAAGATAAAAACATGGCCTAAAAGTCAAGAAGACTATAAAAAAGAAAGATAAAATGGTTAAGAATCTCAAGAAGATTCTATCGGTTACTGAAGAGGAAGAGCAGGATCAACAAGAGGAAACTGATGAACAGGGAAACATCGGTGAAGGAATAGAAGAAAAGAAATCAGATATAGAGGCTACTGAATCTGATGCACCTCCATCTCCACATCCTGCAAAGAAGCAAAGGACAAGAAGTCAAAATACTGCAACCGACACCACACCACTTAAGAAAGGTCAAATAAGGACCTACATGAGGAACCAGCCAGCAAAAAGAACAAGACAACAACTTGTCAAAACCACAACACCAAAGAAGAGAAAAAGGTTTTTCAGGACATAGGCTGACTTGGACAACACCAAAGATGATGAACCAGATGTAGTAAAAAAGAACTTTAGAAACCAAATGGTAGATGAAGCTACCAAAACAATTGCTACCCATGGCACAATGACTGATAAAAAGATCAAGTAGTGGGCTACACTAAATCCAGAGGATGAGAATAAAATATAGGAAGTAGTAATAAAATCAATGATTAAAAATAAGTATGCCCTTGCTGAATTTGTAAATCAAATACCTGAAGAGATAGCTAAAAGGGTATACCAACAATGGTCATATGCCTTGAAAATAGAAAGAGAAGTAAGAGAAAGAGTTCTTGTAAGACTGATGCCTCCTGAATCCAAGTTTGAAGAAATACAAGAAGTACTAAAGAAACACTCAAGTAAATTTATAGCCAAAATAAGGGCTTACAAAGTACTAGAGAGAAAGTTTATAGAACTGGATTCAATGACAGAGACCAAATGGAGACATCTCTTGGATCTATCGGCAGAGTCAACAAGCATTGAGAAGAAATTACTTCTCACAAACACACCCCACAGACAAGAGGAGATAGATAATGGAAGTCCTCAGCATATTGCTTTGGACAATCAAGAAAGTGATGATGAGCCTACTAACTTAGATATAGGCATGGATGATAATATCCAAGATATCACTCATTATGATTCCAAAAATGATCCAAAGAAGAAAGATGATGTGATATTTATCACACTTAAGGATCAACAAATCCATCAAGTACTGAAGACATCAGATAACAAGATAGTTGACATTGCTAATGAACAAATGTAGGACACATCAATCTTGCACCCACTTGTGCAAGACCCTGTACAATATATACAAAATAATGAGGATGAAACTACTAAAAAGGCACTAATCGACGAGCAGGACACCAATACTGACAAGTCCCAAGCAGAAACTCAAAGTAACATGCCTGTCCTAATGAAGGCAATAAACATACTAGAGGGAAATGAGGGATCAAATGAAAAAGAGATAAGCACACCCAAAGACAAGGGTGATGAAGAAGCCAAAGAGACAATAGATACTAATGTAGAGCAAGCTGCAACCGATGATCAAAAGAATGCATCTACTAATCAGAATAAAGAAAACACTCAAAAGGGAACATGGGACAAGCCTTCAGAGAAAGGTGAAGAAGGGAAGAAGGATGAGATTGAAAAGAAAGCCGGAGCACATTCTCCAGAAACACCCAAAGTTAATGAAGAGATTTCTTCACATAACCGATAGGTGCCCATAGAGAATAAAACACAAGATGCATCATCGACAAAACCTTCCCCAAGCAATTCAGAGTGAACAAATGAACTAGCTATGGTAGTTCATACATCTACATCCCCTCAAATCTCAAAGAAGAAGAAAGGAAAGAATAAAAATCTAGTAACTCTGGATAAAATCATTGAGATTCTAGTCTTTGATCCAAGAAAATTGGATCTGACAACATTGACAAAATATGCAAAGCTATGTGATAGAAAATCCATTCAAGACAAGCTGAAAAGAGTACCAAAAGAGGCCAAGGTACTGGAAGTAGCAAGAAATATACTTCAAGAAATTGTACCAAAAATAAATATTGATCAACAAACTCCAATCATTGATCAACTGGTCACACTCACAGATGCAAAAAACATCTCAGCATACAGATGCTGAGAAAACAATGGAAGAGAGACTTGAACAAAAGTATGAATTCAAGCTCGCTAAAAAGATAAGCCAATAAGTTGCATTGAAAAAGGTCAAGCTATATGAATTGATAAGTACAATTGACCCAATCTTATCAGAAATTGTTACCTTAATCAAGAAATTGTGCACTTTAGATCAACTCACTAAGGAGTATACTAACAAGATAGCAAAAATAGATGTTGATCTTCAGTCCAATGCACAAAATCTAGCCAACATAGAAGAAGCGCTTAAATTGCACAATCAACAAATCATACAGGCTAGGAAATAGAGACAGGACATTCAGTTTGCAGAGATGAAATACAGAGATGAGCTCAATGAGCTCCAAGTTAAGTTCTTACTGACACTTACAGTCCTGCAACAAAATATGACACATGAAAGTACTCTAATTGCCACCCCTTAAATGTCTGTCCTAGACAGCATTTATGATATGCACACCAGACTAGAGCTGCAACACATGGCCCTAGAACAGTTGAGAGAACATTGGGAGAAAAGAATGGAAGATATCAAAATTACCCATTCTAATGTATTTGACACATTGTAAGTTACACATTTTTGTCACAATTTTGGCATATTATAAGTTGTACGTTTTTGTCATCAGTATCAAAGAAAGTGGGAATTTGATATGCACATCACCTCAGTTAAAGGAGGAAATTATATGTATAGTGGAAGAAAGGGAAAATAATGTACACTCAGAGAATAAATAGTATACATGTACATATAAATACACTATACCAATGCACACAGTAAGGGGGAGTCATATTATGACAAGGATATAAACATGGTGTGATAATTTTAGTATTATGCACATATCATTTTTTTTTATACCAATGTCAAAGGGGGAGATTGAAGGCATTATATTTTTCCATTAGTATACTTAGAGAAAAACATGATCTACACCATCAGTTTACTCTACACCGACAGACAGAGCACAGTACTATCCGATGCCAATGTTACCTAACAAACACTATTAAGTGTTACCCAATGACATAAAGGTAAACAATACCCAATGAGTAACAACAGTGCTACCTGATAGTACAACAATGAGAGGAACCCAATAGGTACAAGGAACCCGATGAACAGTTCAGTCAAGGAACGCTGACAAACTACAAGTCCAAACTGACAACCAAGAACCGACAGTCAGTTACATCCCACAAAAGGTGGATCTGACTTTCCACGTTAGATAAATCACTGAAGTTGTATTTATAACTTCTTGATTTTATTTTAAATCCATTATGTGTGGAGGAAGCAATGTAATTGTTATTATTTTAATTATTTTTACTATTTTAAAACATGCAAACTAAAGATCAAGCTCAAGTTGTAAACCTTGGATCTGAGAGTTAACATTGTAAATCATGAATTCCAAGATAGGTCAATACTTGTATAAATAGGTGCTCAATCCATTGAGAATAGTTGTTGTTCAATGAAAATTGTAGTCACAAAGAGCAATCAAAGACCAGACAGAGAATTCATGCACAAGAACACAAACATAATCAACTTAGTTTTCAAGAATAGAACAGAGGCTATCGAAAGAAAGAGAAAAGGTATTCATCAATCACTCAAGGTGATATTATTATTGTAAAGACTTTAATGGATCTATAAATCAGCAATAGTAGATTGTATACAATCAGGTCAACATTTGTACTCATTCTAACAAGTGTAGCACACTAATGAAATCCTTTCAAGAAAGGTGGGCTTAACCATCCTATTGTAAATCTCATTACTGAGTGCACACTTAAATAAATGTTGCTAAAGCTCTTAAAAAAGTAGATATTAATAGTTCTCCACCTTAATACTCTTAACAGGGTAGATCATCAGAAGTGATCAAATTGTAAGCCTTAACCAGCTCCCTTCCATTCTACAGATAGTGAAATTTTGTGGGTACCATCCCCACCGTAGTTTTTACTTCCTAAAGGGAGTTTTCTACAATACCATATCTTGTGTTATGTGTTTGTCAATTTCATGAATGTTTCTATGGATGATTATAAAGATTGTGAACAAACAATAGATGCATAAGAAAGAATAACAGTAATGGTTGGTAAATCAGAATTAAATGATCATTTATGATAAATTGAGTAAATTTTTAAAAGTTTTAGAGGTACTGATTCACCCCTCCCCCCTCAATACTACTTCCCATTAAGTCCAACAGGCAATAAAAAGGATTATAAGATACTTGAAAGGAATAGATGACTATGGTCTATATTAGAGAAGGAATGAGAAATCTGAACTCATAGTTTATACTGATTCTGATTGGGTTGGCAATGTAGATGACAGAAAAAGCACCACATGAGGAGCATTTATTTTGGGAAAAAGATTAGTTTCATGGACAAGAAAGAAATAGAACTTCACCTCACAATCTACAGCTGAAGCTGAGTATGTGGCAGCAACAATTAATTGCTTTAATATTGTATAGTTGAAGATACTACTAAAAGGTATGAAAGAGGAGATCACAGAACCAGTTGTCATATATTGTGATAACACGAGTGCTATTAATATTTCAAAGAACCCTGTAATGCACTCTAAGACAAAGCATATAGCTATCAAGTATCATTACTTGAGGGAGCTAGTTCAGAAGAAGGAAGTGAGACTAGAATATGTGAACACTAAGGAACATTTAGCAGACATATTTACAAAGGCACTACCCAAGGATGCTCATGAGTATCTGCGAGGTAAATTGGGGGTGATTCCCCTAACTAAAGCTAATTAGTTTAGAATGGTACTATTACATCAAATGTTATATTCATAATATTTTTCACATTGATGCACAGACAGACACACTTTAGGGTGTTTCCTAAAGTTGTGAAAAGACAGACAAGGACAGTAAAAGAGTATGATTCATAAGCAAGATGATAGGAACAACATGATACAAAGTTTAGAATAGAAGAATTTGCATGATGAAGATGTCAACTTCTTTGGAATTGTTTTCAAAGAGGGAGAAGTTTACTAAAAGAGAGAATTATACTGAGAAAGATACAGGGAGAGTTTACTACTTAGAGAAAAAAAAGAGAGAGAGATTGATGAACAGAAATAGAAAGATATCCGTGTGATTACAGACAAATAGGGAGTAATGTTTTACAGATGAGAATCAGAATGAAGCTAAATAAATTAATGAAAGTTTGTTCATACAAGGAACACAGGAACTTTTTGGATTGTATGGTAGCTATGTTTGTAATTTATTGTTTTACTATTTTGTGTTGCCATCAATGCCAAAGAGGGAGATTGTTGGATATATTGTTTGGAAAGCTACAATGGAAACAATTATTGTTTTGTCATTGATGTCAAACCTTAACTGGTGAGACTATTGCTATATGTTTGAGTAAAATATCTATTGATTGATGGAGTATATTTAACAAGAAGACCAAGAAGAATGGTTGAGTTATGAGGAATTACAAAGGGTACTTTATCAGTTGGCACATTGTCAAAGTGATATGTTGTGTATCTTTCACAGATAGTTTACTGAGAACAGTTTATGTCGAGAAATTTTTGTGTCGGCTGAGAAAGAGTGTGTGCCAAGCATATTTTCTATATGTGTCGAGCGTTAGTAAATTGCTGAGCAAGTTTTGTGTCAGCCGAGCAGCACTATTTTGATGATTGATGAGATTTAAGATCTATGGCTGACATAGTTGATTTTATTGGGATATATAAAGTTAATTAAGGATAAGCACATTTGATCTACACTATGTAAATGCATGAGTGACTGTAATTAATGCATAGATCAAAGATTTAATTGGTGACTGTATTGGAGAAATAAATTAAATTTAATGATGGAAAGATCCGTTGGATCTAACCTAACCTAAGATCTACGATCTTGATTAAGCAAAAAAAGATGTATCTAACCTAGATGGAGAGTTATATGATAACCTCAGGGGGGTTATTCATGGAGAGGAGAGTGAAGCTAGCTATGTATACAGAGAATGCAAGAGGTTTGCATGGTTAATTGACTGATTGGAAAGATCTAAGCAAAGAAGGCTGAGAAGAGAAGTAGAGAGAGATTGCTTGATGAATTCCCAAGTAGATCTGGAGTTTGAAATGAGAATGAAGGCCACTTAGTGAACTAGAATTAGAGCTGAATTGGATCTGGATTGAAAAGTAAGTTGTATAAATCATATCAAACTTGCTGATTACTTTCTAACCATTGTATCAGTTGAAATCCTTTAACCAGGTTGACCTAATAGTCATTGTATAAATCCTTTGAGCAAGGTGACATTCATATTGGAATTTTCTAAGTCCTCTAACAAGGCCACTCCTGATAGGGTGTTTAAATCCTTTAACTAGGTCACATTTAGAAATGTTTTTTCTAACCTTTAACAGGGTTGGCTCTTAACAGGGCATCACTTCAAAAGAGTGAAAACTTGATAGCATGTTATTGGTGGTTTTTCCCAAATTGGGTTTCCACATTAAATACTGGTGTCAACTTGTGTGAAT
>MU228041.1:598372-616202 GCA_018584345.1 Thuja plicata
CATATGAAGAATATCTGGTCAAGTGGAAAGGATGACCTATTGAAGATTCATCATGGCTGACAAGGGAGGAGGTTAACCATCTTGGTTTTCCTCTCCACACCTAAGTCATGACAGGGTCACTTCTCAAATTACCCTGGGTGTCTGATGCAGGAGCATCATGGGTGTAAGGGAAATCTTGCATCACCCAAAAATATTTCTATTTGCTTTTCAATAAGCGCTATCTTGTGCAGAGCTACTATCTATTGAAACTTGCTATTTTTAGTAAGTTGGTCATACGATCTCAGAATGTTCTATTTTCACATGTGGAGGTTCATCTCAGTCTTATCATCCTTCCAGTAAAGTTTCATGGCTAGATCAGGTCTAGTTTTGAAGATATTAAAGATTTTCGGTATTGGCAGCAGGGTACAAAAACTTTGAACTTAGTTTTGAAGGCTTTAGAGGCCCTGAATGAGGTCAAAAATTTGGGGGCGGGCACTTGCATAAATTAAGCTTGTAGAGCACTTCGTGGCCTTTCCAGATTGGGGTCATAATAGTCAATCGGGTCAACTGGCGATGACTTATGGTCTTCGAAAGTTGGATCACCTGAAATGGCAAAAAATAATTTTTCTTCAAAATTTTTGTTTGGGTTTCAAAAGTTATTTTGAGCTGACTATGATGTAATAAATTGTAAAATAAAATAATTCTAAGTTTGGTCGGCCCTATGGGCTAAATTCCTGGAACCTTCTCGGGCGGTGGAAATTGCCTATATAAAGAAGGCCCGTAGTGTTGTCTAGGGCAGTTCTGGGTAGATCTGGGTAATAATTCAAGGCTTTATCCTACAGAATATTATAAGGGGAATGCCCATGTGGTTTTGCACATTTTAATTTTGAAAATTTGTAATTCCACATTTGTGGAGATAATAAGAAGCCCATTTTCTGTTCTTGCAAATTGTTGTTGCTTCTCTATTTTTGTTATGTGTTTGTGGCATTAAGGGGAGCACCCTTCATCAAGAGACCACTCCTCAAATAATCTATATTGGAAAGAGGTTAGATTCCCATGTCAGATTAAATCTGATAAAATTATTAAGGAAACATAAGAATGTGTTTTCATGGTCTTATGAAGATTTGAAAGCATATAGGGAAGACCTTTTTCAACATGAAATCCCACTAAAATTGGATTTAAAGCCATTCAAACAAAAACATAGACCAATCAACCCATTGTTGGCTCCCAAGATGCAACAAGAGTTGATGAAATTAAAAGATGCAGGGATTATTCAGCCCATAAGACATTCAACTTGGGTGTCTAATTTGGTCCCAATAAGAAAGAAGAATGGTGACATAAGATTGTGTGTTGATTTTAGAAACTTGAACATTGCATCCCTAAAAGATAACTACTCTTTACCTTAAATGGAAGCAATTTTATAAAAGGTTACTGGTTGTGAGATATTATTAATGATGGATGGTTTTTCATGCTACAATCAGCTATTAATTAAAGAATCAGAACAATTCAAAAATACATTTACTATTCCATGGGGGACATATGTATATGTTAGAATGTCATTTGGACTTATAAATGTAGGAGCAAATTTTTTAGAGAGCCATGAATGTTGCATTCAAATAATTTATTGAATTATTCATGGTAATATATGAAGATTATTTGACAGCATTTTCCAAGAAAGAAGGGGATCATTGTGAACACCAAGAAAAAAAATTTAATAAGGCTTTGGAATATGGTGTTTCCTTGAATCCTAGAAAATGTCAATTTGAAGTGACAGAAGGAAAGATAATAGGACATATAGTGTCAAAGGATGGAGTGGGGATTGACCCAGAAAGAATAGAAGCCATTCAGAAGGTCACTGCTCTAAGAAATATCAAAGGTGTATAGTCTTTCTTAGGAAAGATTAATTTTGTGAGAAGATTTATTGCAAATTTTGCTAAGAGTGTCAAACCTATAGTTAAACTATTGGAAAAAGATGCAAATTTTAAATGGAGTGAAGAAGCATAGTCAACTTTTGAAAAATCAAGAAAGCAGTTCAAAATGCACCTTTTTTCACATCCCTTGATTACAGTAAGCCTTTCTCATTATTCTCTTTTACATCTTTTCATACAATTACTATTGTTCTACTACAGAAAGATGAGGAGGGTTATGAGCATCGTGTCGCATTTTTTAGCAAATCCCTCCAAGTTGTAGAGTTGTATTATGAAATGATGGAGAAACAGACATATGCTTTGGTCAAAGGTGTAAATTCATTCAGACCTTATATGGTTTGTGTGAAATTTATGGCATATGTACCTCATTCAGTAGTTAAGGATATCCTTACTCAATCAGAAGTGATTGGTAAGCGGTGCAAATGGATCAATAGGATTCAAGAGTTTAATTTGGAAATCCATATTACCAATTTGGTAAGAGGACAAGGCTTAGAAAAATTAATGATAGAAGAAAATTTGGACTTTGTGCAAGTAAATAACACAAAGGTACATGATTCAATAGTAACTAGTATTGAAAGATAGCCTTATTATGTTGATATCATGCACTATCAAATAAATTCCAAGTGCCCTGAGACTATGATAGAAATTAGAAAAGAGATCTCAGGTTGCAAGCTCAAAGGTACACCTTAGTGCAAGGAGATCTATATTGGAAAGGTAGAAATTGTGTACTATTATTATGTTTAGATCAGATTCAAGCTCAAAAGGTCTTGGTTGAAATGCATGCTGGAGTATGTGGAGGACATTTCTCTGCCAAAACCAATGCTCATAAAATATTGAGGGCTAGATATTATTGGCCTTGCTTATTTAAAGATACTCATGCCTTTGTCACAAAGTCTGAACCTTGTCAAAGGTTTTCAAACAAATTTAAATTCTCAGGTGCCCTGTTACTAAATCCTATAAGTGCTGAAACACCTTTTTCCATATGGGGGATTGACTTCATTGGAGAATTTTCAAAGAAATATAGTAGTGGACATAGTTGGATACTAGTTTCTACTGATTATTTTAAAAAAATGGATAGAAGCAGTTCCCACAAAGAAGGCAACTAGTAAAGTGGTCACTGATTTTTTGATGGAAAACATTCTGACCAAATTTGGTGTCCCTACAAAATTGGTAATGGACAATGCTATGAGCTTCAGATCAGATGAAATTAAGGATTTCTGTGATGAGTATGAGATTATGATGTCACATTCATCCCCATATCATCCTCAAGAAAATGGCCAAGCATAATCCAACAACAAGAGCATTTTGAAAATCTTGAAGAAGACCCTTGAGAAGAATAAAAGATCTTGGCATACAAAACGGAAACTTTCTCCAAGGCCTAATAGGATCATAGTAAAGAAAGAAATAGGTAAGTCTCCTTTTGAACTAGTATATCATATGCAATCTAGAATGCCCATGAATAACTTGCTTCTAGTATATAAGTTTATTCAGGAAGAAGA
Organism: Thuja plicata; assembly: GCA_018584345.1. Taxonomy (NCBI): domain Eukaryota; kingdom Viridiplantae; phylum Streptophyta; class Pinopsida; order Cupressales; family Cupressaceae; genus Thuja; species Thuja plicata. The sequence goes on from MU228041.1 coordinate 601,779, forward strand.
GCTAGATGTTTCTGAACCTATGCAAGATAGTATGATGCAGTTAGCAAAACTAGATGAGGTCAAAAAAGATAGCCAAAAATAGAACATTAAGTTACAACAGAAAATTAAACATCTGTTTGATAAAAGAGCAAGTAACAAAAAATTTCAACTTGATGATTTAGTACTTCAATGGAATGTAAGGGCTGAAGACAAAGGGAAGCATAAGAAATTTGAATCATCATGGTTAGGCCCCTTTGTTGTTCATCAAAGTTTTGCAAAAGATTCATATCTTTTGAAAAATATGGATGGAGAGGTATTTGAATTTCCAATGCATGGACAATTCTTGGAACCTTTCTTTAGTTAAAAATTTGATTTCCATGCACAGTAGTTTTGTATTATATGTATAGGTGTGTTTTTTTATGTTGTGTGTTTGATTTTTGTAGTAGGTTAGTAAGCGTGGTCTACCTCCCAGAGATCCATGGTTCTTTCTATAAACTTGCATTTAAGCATCCTCAAATAGAGCCACTATTGGTTGTATTTCCAATTTTGAAATCTTGCTTTAAAATTTTTGAGTTCCCAGATAGATTCTTTCTTAGAAGGTCAAATTTGTGTCTAATGCTATCATTTTCCCTGCAAATATTTATCCACGAGTCTTAAAATTAGTAAGAAGTGCAAAAAACCCTAGGTCCTAGGTCATCTTTCATTCATATCAAGAGAAAACCCTAGTTCTTCTAACCGGCTTCTAATTTTCAGTTACCTTTTTCAAAAAATTTGAATCACTTAATTCATGTGGTCTTTTCATGTTCTAAGCTAGTTGCGAAGTATCTTAAAGCTTTCAGACTATTCCATTTTTCTTAGAGACTCAGTGAAATTCTTGGTCGCGATATCTCATAAAGAAAAGAATATGCTTTCAAGGATTAAGTGATTTAACGCTAACTCTTGATTCTGATCCTTATCCCATGGTTCGCACAAAGTCTCATTTGAAACCCTAGAGTTAAGAAATCCTATGGTGACTTTGAGTTTCTTTAGTCACACAGTCTCACAAACAAATTAGAGTTAGAGCCTAGTTGAATTTTCATTAAGTCACAAGATCTCAGAAAGAAACAGGATTTAAGTTAAATCTTATGAGATTTAGCGATAGTCGTTGATTTTCAAGATGATCCTGCTGTGGGCATGAAGTCTTGAGATAAACTCCTCAGTTAAGAAATTATAAAGAAACTTTGATTTTCTTCAGTCATGAAGTCTCACAAGTTTACCAAGGTTAAAGACATGAGTTAAATTCATTCACTCGTGAGATCTCCAAAGAAAATAAGGGTTAAGTTAAATGTTGTGAGATTTAGCGACTACTGTTTGATTCAAAGTTGATCTTATGGCCAGCGTTTAGTCAGGAGATAAATGTTCAGATGAAAAAAAGTTCATGAGATTCAGCGACTACCATCAGATTGAAGAAATATCTAAAGACTGGCGTTTAATCTTGAAATAAACCTTGAGTTAGATAATTTATTCAACGACAACAAGATTCAGTTAGTCGCTAAGTCTCCATAAGAACTGTGATTAGTGAAGGTTAAGTTAAGGCTAAGTTGAAATTTGTAGTGGGAAAATCTCAACTGTAAATAAGGAAAGATATAATGGTTGGCATTAAGTTGCTGATAGAAGTCAAAAAGTTAGAGAAATTTCAGTGATTCAGAGGTAATAATCCATATGTTGACACCTATCTTAGTCAATTAGAGATCTGTGGTCTGCGTGAAATTTCAGAATAAACATGTGGTTAGTAAACCTATCTGGCAACTTGGAGAAATATTTAGTCATGAAATATCATAAAAAAATATAGTTAAGAGTAAAGCTTAAGATATTTCACGTGAACCGTTAGATTAAATGTGATCCAAGGGTAGTCGCATAGTCTTTGATCAAATGTAGAAAGTACAAGATGGATGAGAGATATCGCGCAAACCATCTGATTGAAAGAAGATCTAACGATGGTCACGTAATCTCTAATGAAACTCATGGTTAGTAAAATCTTTTAGAAACTTCAAAATTGTACAATCGCGTAGTCTTCAAAGAAACCAAAGGTTAAACAAGAGTTACTCTTTAGCCTTAGTCGTGGAATCTCATAATGAAGTATGAGTTAAGTGAATTTGTTTAGCGACTAAGAGATAACCATTGATCAAAGTGTTGACCATGTGTTGAGAATTATATCTCATGACAGAACTAGAGTTAAGGCTAACTCTCAGTGACAAGGAGATAAACCAGTCGCATTGTCGCTAAAGAGAACCAGAGTATGAGCAAGGTAAAAGTAAGAGTTTTGGCATGTTCCATGATGTATAGTCATTAGCCAATTGGAACAAGAGGATTGTGATAGCATGTAAGAAGTAGCTGAGTTGCAATAAAATGAGCCAATCATATCAAGCTGAGAATTTATTTTGTATAAAATAAGGTTTCATGATTACTTTGATTGGCCACTTTCAAAATGATAACCTGTCAACCTCAGGCGCCACGACTAAGAGAAATTGATATCAAAGAAAATAGAAGTAATGGAAGAAGTGACTAAATAGAAAATTCATGAATTCAAATAAGATTTGTGCATTGATTTCTCTGAATAAATAAGCATTACTGTTGTTCATCTTCGTTTACCAAAGTTTTAGATTTCAGAGCTGATATTGCATAAGTGATTAAGTGCTTTCAGAAGAGTAGAATTGTCCAGATTATAGAGTGAGGAAACAAGAATTAGATCAGTATTATCCAGTTTAGAGTAGACAAGATGAGTCAAGCAGTGAGTATTGCTTCAACTAGTAGAAAGAGTGGTGATGTTGATGATGATCAAAAGGGGAAAATAAATTACTCAGATGAGTTTGTGGCTTTGCTACCAGGAACAAATCAAGGAAAAAAGGTAAATGAAAAATACCTTGGTAATAACATGGATTATTTTAGAGATGCTAAAATTCTTGATTGTTCTAGATATCATTTATTTAATTATTTTCATAAGAATAGTGAGGGTTTTATTCCTGTGTCAAACCCTTGGACTTTAGGGTTAGCTAAATTAATAGTTCCAGATGTATTTGTAGATGTAGATTTATTGCTAGAATTGGCTAATAGGTATGATATGATTTATAAAACCATCAAGAAGAGTGATGATACAGCCCTACCAACTATAGACAGGGCCTTCTTTATGAAATCTTTCAATATGTATAACCCCTGCACTACAGAGATAGACCTGAAGGCCTTAGCAGCTAGGTATAAAAGGGAGCCCTGTGTTGTGGCAAAATTAATTCAAATTAATGTGCCAAAGGGTACCAAAAATTAAATAGTACCTATTCCTAGTAACACTTCACCCTACTTCTACAAGGATCTGGCCTTTTACATGAAGTACATTTCCTATGGCCTGTGTAGAGTTCTAGGAGTTGATGGGGGAAGAGAAAGGATATCCTCTGATATTCTAATAATTTCTTTGGACTTGAAAAGTCCACATGTTAGCACAGACTACAATTACATCCAATATGTGATTGACAAATGCATCAAGGGTTTGTAGACATCTAGAAGAATTAATCTAGCACTAAATTTCTACAGTATTCTTTATTGATGAATTTAATTTAATTTTATAACTTCAATATCATGGGCCAGCCCAATTTGAAATCTATAAGATTCTATCAAGGTCAATATAACCCTATACAACTCTGGTTGAGGATGTGGGATTATACATCCAGGGAGAATGAGTTTTTTGCTTTCCAGAACTGGATGGTATACCCCCTATTAAGTAGTTTGGGAGTCAATATGATAAGGTTGCCAATCAAGGTTTTGCAGCTTCTCAAGCCTTGTAAATTTTTTGACAAATGGAATGGAGATCACAAATAGAGAGACTTATACTATCATAGGGATTTTACTTTGATAAGAGTGTATGGTTTCTCCCAACCACCACATATTCTACCATACCGTTGTATAGTTGGAAAATGGAAGCAATTCCATGGTAGACTGGTTTAGCCTTCCGAGTAAGTGGTTTGGGGTCATTTCAAGTACCTTGAATGGGTTCCTGACTTTGATCTGGCTTTTTCCCCCTATTCTACCCCATTTCCACTTTTTCCAACCTATTTCTGGCACCCCAGACTGAAAAATAGGGACTTTGATCTCAGGGTCAAGGTCAACCTTTTTGGGTCAAGGTCGACCTCGACCTTGACCTAGGTAAAAATTGACCTCAACCTTGACCTAGGTCACAATCAACCTTTTCCAGGCCCAGGATTCAAATTTTAGAATTTCAAGGTTTCTGGATGTCAGTCTTTGGAAAAAGTTAATTCCTGCTTCCGGGTCGACTGTTTTGGTCTTCGGAACAACAAATCTTAAATTATATTTAATATAGGTCCTCTTCTAGGGGCATGGGTCTAGTTGGAATTTAATTCTCCTATGTCGGCCTCTCTAGAGGATTGTGCCCTAGTTTCATATAAAAGGAAGCTTTCTCCTCTCATTTTCTCTAACCACAAGCAAGAACAATCTAAGACTTGATAACCATCATCAACCACATGAACTATAATCATCATTTAAATTCAAAGACTTGAAGAGTGAGATCCAAAGGCAAAGAAGCAAGATTTAAAGAAATCCAAGTAGACATTGAAGCATTCATCCATTCTCAAGCACTTCTCAAGCCCTCATTTTCATCAAGGAGATCCATTAGTGGCCATTGAAGGATTCAAGCTCCATGGAGCCCTCTTGTTGAAGATTTCTCCATCCACATTCCTCCAAGACTCTTCTAATTCAAGAACCCATTCAAGATTGGTGTTGAAGATCTAAAATCAATTGATTGAAGACATCCTACATTCTACATTCTACATCCTTTTTGGTACATACATACTTGTGGATTCAGGGATTCGAATCCACCACAAGGACTTCTACAAGCAAGGTGAATTTGTGCATTTAATTTGTTTTTACTTATGCAATTTCAATTATACTTTAAGGTTAATTCCAAAAACTGGGGTTTGACCAAGGCAAACCCCTCCCCCATACAAAAAAAATATTTTTCTTGCAGGTACAGGTTTGGAACAACAGATCGGGACAAAGATTTGAATACCCTTTTTGGAAAAATTTTGGGATCCAAAAATAGAATTTTAGTCTGAGACATTTTAGGTCAATTTTTCCCTAGGGTGCAATCAAAAATTCTGGTTCAATGGTGACATTGACTTGAGGGTACAAATCAGAACTATGTTAAAACGGAAAAAGATTTCTAGGTTTTCTTTGTCTCTACGTTTCTATTCCAGATCTGGTCTCACATTTTCTAGAAACTCAACACAGGCTTCATAAAACAACATTCTTCAGATCTGCAATATTTCAAGGTTAGTACATTTTTCCTATTCATTTCAATTAAGGTTATCAATATTTCTACATCTATTGCACATTCCAATCAATAAATGGGTACTTAAGATCTTCCTTCTTTATTCTTATTTCCAAATGGTTGATTCATTTATGCATTGATCCTTCCATTTTGGATTAATCAATTTAGATCTTTCATTTTTATATTTAAGGATAAAAGGAGAGCATCTTATTTACCCCCTACATTTCAATAAATCAAATCAATCAAATCTTTTAAATGTAAGATAGGATAATAACAAACCCTAAAATCAACAATATCTATTTTCTTATCTTACATTTTGGTGAACCCACGATAGACAACTCTTTCTTTTTGGTGTTAGATTTACATATTTTATGTTAGATCTTACATGCATATTATATTATCTTTCTTTTATGTTCTTTCATTTATATTTCAAAAATTAAAAATCAAAATCTTGTGTTTCCTAAATTAGTTCATTTACATTGCATTGGTGTATGAGCTTTACCACCTCTAGTCCTACTTATAGTATCCCAGTTAGAAGAAGCCATAGACTTATGGGTTTCTTTGATCCTAAGTCTTCCTCTCCTTTCCTTAGGATCCTGGATGACAATTTGATCACTCGTGATTCCAATCCTTCTATGGAGCATAACTCTTCTCACTCATCTCATGATGAGGATGATTCTTTAAGAGTTCCTCCTGAACAAGTGCAAAAACTTTCAACCGAACTTGACAAAATGGGAATTTGGATTATTCAAGAAAACCATAATCAAGATTCCATCCAAGCAATAGAGGCTCTTAAGAAAGTCCTTCGTGGTAGTGATCAAGGTATTAATCTCTTGCATGGTATCACTCATATTGTGCATTTGAATGTTAAACCTTTAGCACAAGAGGCTCAAGATCTAGGATTTACTCCTCCTATCACTAGTGAGGGACCTTCTTCTATTCCTTTACCTTCATTCCTACTTATACTCCTCCTTTGATGACTTCATGTCTCCCAATTTCATATATTCTTGTGATTGTTCCACCAATATCTCTACCTACCTCACAACCTCCATATCATAGTGCACCTTTTTACTTATACTAATCCCCTTCCAAATATGGTTCCAAATGTTCCACTAGTTGTGTCTTCCATTCCTTCCACTTCCTACACTTTTCCTAGTGTTCCCAATGTTTCTATGCCATCTATGTCTTTTAATGATTCCACAATTATTAGTTTGGCTCAAACTGTGTCATCTTTACAACAACAGCTTGCATCCTTAACTCAATCCAAGTTTATCATTCCTACATGTGACATGGGTAGTCCTTTATCCTTAGATATTATTCATGCTAATATTCCTCAACAAGCTAATATGCCTCATCTTGAGAATTACAATGGTAAAGGCAATCCTGGTACTCATGTTAAAACATTTCAAATCCTTTGTAGTGATTATGCTCATGACCATAGGGTTTTAGGTAAACTATTTGCTACAAATTTTCATGATAAGGCTTTGCAATGGTATTGTTCTTTACCTCCTTATTCCATTGATTCTTTTCAACAACTTTGTGCAGCACTTCATCATTATCAATTACAAGTGAGTCAATTTGAGAGAAAAACTCCAATTTCTCCTACTCCAGTTGATAAGAGTGACACTGCTCCTAATCCTAATAAGTTTCATAAACCTAACAACTATATCAATATTAATAAATAGATGAATGCGGTTGCTAATCAAGTTGTTGTTGCATCTCACAATGCCACTTCTACATCCACTGCTTTCCATATGAATCATACGTTTATTCCTCTCTCTGAATCTTTACATTCTATTATGAGTAGGTTTTTAAGTTCTAATATGATTACCTTTCCTCCTATTTGACCTCTCCTTCCTACTATGATAGCTTCAAAATACTTTGATTCTAAAGCTTTTTTCCAATACCATCGCTAGAATGGTCATGATACTGAAAAATATTATTCTCTTAAGTATAAGGTTCAAGACTTAATTTATTCTAATGCTTTATCTATTGATAATTTTGATGGTAATGGGAACAAATATGTCTCTCCTCCTAATCAAAACCTTCAAATCTATTTGAATCTTCTACCTACACATGATACTAATACCATCGCTCAACCATCCTCTGTGGATATCATTTACGATTTAAAGATGGATGATCTTAATCATGTGGAGAGTGTTATTTCATCTCAACCTATTGTTTAAGATCCTTCACCTCCACCTCAACTTCAAGTTCCACCTAAACCTCATAAACAAATTAAGGATAAACAACCTTGGGAACTTTCAATTACCTTTGATGATTCTGAGACTATTAAGGCTCCTTATGGTCCCCTTTATATTTATGCTAGGATTGCTAAGATACCTATATGTGGTTGTCTTGTTGATCCCACATATTTAATAAATTTTATTACTGAGGAAAATCTTTTTATTAAAAACCTACAACGTGACTATTATGATCCATCAGATGCATGGATCCAAACTTGTAATGGTTTTCTCTATCCTACACTTGGTTATATTAACTTGCCTGTTGAACTTTGTGGCAAGGTTGTAGATACTACCTTCATTTTCATTCCTACTTCTGATCAATTTCAAGTCAAATTTGGTTTTCCTTGGATAAATGCTATGTATGCTATTGCTTCTCCTATGCATAAATGTCTTAAGTTCATTCATAATGGAGAGTTAAAAATGATTCATCATAGTTTGTATCAACCTTCTAGGCCTAGAGATTGTGCTACTCTTGATTTCTTTTGGCCTTCATTACCTAGTTCATGTCCTCCTCACCCTGACAACCTTTTTCATTCATATCAAGCCTATAAACATTGCAAGATAGTCAAGGTAAGCATGCCTCAGATAGAACTTAACCATGGTCTTTTGCCCACTCCTTCTATACCTCTTTGATCAATTACTGCTAACTCTATTACTCAACCTCCCAGTGTTGCTTCTCAGCCTACTATGAATCCTACCAATCCTCTTATAGAACCTATGAAGGAATCAATGGTTATTCCTCCTAGTTCTCCACGTGTGTCAAACAAAGCAAAACATAATAAATCTGCTAATGAATATCGTAAGAAGCATAGAGCTAATGCTAGGGCCCGTGCTTCTTTTCTTTGAAATTATTTACCTTGTTTTTACCAACCTATGCCTGATGTGTTGGAAGAAGTTAATATTCACAATGATGTTAAGATGAATGAGTATGATGATCCTATTCGCATCTTAGATCCCATTTTAATTAATCTTGATGAGGAGGATACTCTAGATGATCCTATTGATCTTAGTGATGAATATGAGACCATTGATCTTGATACTAACTTACCTCATATGATTTCAACTCAATTGACAATTACACCTAGTATCGAGCAACGTGATTCTCAAGAGGATCCTTGTTTGGAACTGGCTATCATTCCTACTGTATTGGATATAGTCCCTCTTGTGAGTTTCCCACCTTCCCTAAATGATATAAACCAAGATGGGGAGAGTAGGAAATGTGCCTGATTGTCTTATCCTTCATGGTAGCACTTTTTGTGTTTGCATTTTGTACTGTACTTTTCCCGTAATGTGTTTGCTAAATGTTTGTTAGACTCTTTTATACAACCCTTGTTACTTTGTTGGTGCAAGGTGATAAAGGAATCAAACCTATTGTATAATTCCTCTACATGTATCTCTACTCTTCTATATGTTGTTTTAATGTTATGTTGTACTTGTGCTATTGTCTGTAAATGTTTTCCTTGTGTAGTCCACTTGGATCTGTGACATGGTAGCACTGATTCTTTTTGGTCTCCATGTTGTGGTCCAAAAAGACTCTTCTTCGTAACTCTTGATTTTTCTTTCCTCCATTATGATTGTAGTTCTACTTTCTTTGGGGAGTGATATCAATTCATTTGAAATAATACCATATCTATATGTACATATTATCTTATGATCATACTGACCCCACAGTAGGTAGATCCCTTATGTGTTCTTTGTATGTTTATGTGATATTTCCCTTGATTTGGCTTCATTTGGGGGAATCTTGTAGTGGAAATGTAATCAGTAGAGTTTTTTATGTTTCCGTCAAAGCCATTGCTCCTATTAAATTGTTAGCAATGACTTTAACATGGGGGCATACACTCTACTCACTTTTTTCACACACACACATTCAAAATATTTTCAAAACTTAAAAATTTTTCCCTTTATGGATTAAAGACTAATCCTTAAAGAAAAGATATTTTATAATTTAGGATCTCTTGATCCCTCTAGTTTAAATTTACACAGATCTCTTGATCCCTAAAATTTCAAATTACAATGTTTTGATCCCTTAAGGTCGAAAGGTGTCCTTAAGAATGGATCTCCCTGATGGGTTGACTAGTGAGTAGCCACATTCATTAGGCGGTTCAACTCCATCTTTCCAGTTACACTTTTTCTTTTTGTAGTTCACAATGGGATATAAGTTCTCAGTGGGCGAGGTAACCACACCCTCTCTCTTTCTCCTTAACTGGTGATTTCTCTCTTATCATGATCTTAGGGTTGATAAATACTTAAGTCCCTTGGGGGATTGAGGATTTCTTTGTCCCTTTTGATTCCAATAAGATTATCTATTCTTTATGATCTCCTTCACCAAGCATTTACGTCGAGTCCATACTCTTGCTAAAGTGGGGGCTAAATGTATAGTCAAAAAATGGAATCACTTCCATGGTAGACTGGTTTAGCCTTCCGAGTAAGTGGTTTGGGGTCATGTCAAGTGCCTTGAATGGGTTCCTAACTTTGATCTGGCTTTTTCCCCCTGTTCTGCCCCATTTCCACTTTTTCCAACCTATTTCTAGCACCCCAAACTAAAAAAATGGGACTTTGACCTTAGGGTCAAGGTCTACCTTGACCTTGACCTAGGTCACAATCAACCTTTTCCAGGCCTAGGATTCAAATTTTAGAATTTCAAGGTTTCCAGATGTCAATTTTTGGAAAAAGTTAATTCCTGCTTCTGGGTCGGCTGTTTCGGTCTTCGGAACAACAAATATTAAATTATATTTAATATAGGTCCTCTTCTAGGGGCATGGGTCCAATTGAAATTTAATTCTCCTATGTTGACCTCTCTAGAGGATTGTGCCCTAGTTTCATATAAAAGGAAGCTTTCTCCTCTCATTTTCTCTAACCACAAGCAAGAACAATCTAAGACTTGATAACCATCATCAACAACATGAACTATAATCATTATTGCAATTCAAATACTTGAAGAGTGAGATCCAAAGGTGAAGAAGAAAGATTTGAAGCAAGCCAAGTATCCATTGAAGCATTCATCCATTCTCAAGAACTTCTCAAGCCCTCATTTTCATCAAGGAGATCCATTGGTGGCCATTGAAGGATTCAAGCTCCATGGAGCCCTCTTGTTGAAGATTTCTCCATCTATATTCCTCCAAGCCTATTCCAATTCAAGAAACCATTCAAGATTGGTGTTGAAGATCTACAATAAATTGATTGAACTCATCCTACATTCTACATTATATATCCTTTTTGGTGCATACATACTTGTGAATTCACAGATTCGAATCCGCCACAAGGACTTCTACAAGCAAGGTGAATTTGTGCATTTACTTATTTTTAACTTATGCAATTTCAATTATACTTTAAGGTTAATTCCAAAACAAGGGTTTGACCATGGCAAACCCCTCCCTCCCAACAAACAAACCATTTTTCTTGCAGGTAGAGGTTCGAAACAGCGGATCGGGATAGAGATTCAGATACCCTTTTTGGAAAACTTTTGGGATCTGAAAATAGAATTTCAGTCTGAGACTTTTTAGGTCAATTCTACCCTAGGGTGCAATGAAAAATTATGGGTCAATCATGACATTGATTTGAGGGTACAAATTGGAACTGTGTCAGAACAGAAAAATACTTATGGGTTTTGTTTGTCTTTGTGTTTCTATTCCAGATCCGGTCTCGTATTTTCTAGAAACTCAACATAGGCTTCAGAAAATAACATTCTTCAGATCTGCAATATTTCAAGCTTAGTACATTTCTCCTATTCATTTAAATTAAGGTAATCAATACTTCTACATCTATTTCACATTCAAATCAATAAACGGGTACCTAATATCTTCCTTCTTTATTCTTATTTCCAAATGGTTGATTCATTTATGCTTTGATCCTTCCATTTTGGATTAATCAATTTGGATCTTTCATTTGTATATTTAAGGATAAAAGGAGCGCATCTTATTTACCCCTTACATTTTAATAAATCAAATCAATCAAATATTTTAAATGTAAGATAGGATAATAACAAACTCTAAAATCAATAATATATATTTTCTTATCTTACAACCGTGTACCACCAAGAATTGCTATCATGGAATTCATATGGTAGCTTATGCTAACTGATAAGGAGAATTTGGCTCCACATAAAAAAGGTACATTCACACCTCAGCAATTTCATGTTTATGATTTCATAATTGGAAAGAGGGCATATGATTCACTGAATAAATGGTTAAGTCACTTCAGGATGAGTGTATCCCTATATAGGTATATCAATACATAAGGGTTTATATTCAGTGCAAAGAGGCTCTTCACACCAACCATTCCTAATACCAAAGTGCATGAGCATGTGTAGAGGAGGAATTAATAAGGAACATCTTAGAGGATGATGAAGTTGTGAGAAGAGCTGACAAGTTCCAAGAACTGATAGATTTGGAACAACAACTTAAGAAGAAAGGGATCCCTTTTAGGGTTACTTCCCTGATATGCCCTATTTACAAAGACTGGATAAGATGATTAAGTCTTATGGAACATTGTGTAGTTAGCTAGAAGAGAGAATAGAAGATAATGACAAAGGTCCAAATAAACACTCTTCTGCAGAATATATTGATAGAAGCTATTCAGTACATATCCCTCCACCAATGGATCAGCCATCTCAGACAGAGGAAAATCTAATGGATTTGACTCAAGAGCAAGAGGCTGAGATATTTTTTGAACCTCCCAAGAAGAAGCAAAGGTGGAAACAAGGGAACCTTCTGATGTCAAGACATAGAAGAAGAAGAAGAAAAAAGATAAAGTGAGTGCATTATTTACTAGTATTAGAGCTTATGATCATCAGCTTAGGAAATTTATAAGGGAAGGAAAGAAGAAAAGAGAAGATACAGAATAAAATGTTGAAATGTCTCTATTTTTATGCCAAGATGAAAGGGAGCTATAGCAAGAACAATTCTTGAATGATGACAACTTTATAAAAACCAAAGAATTCAAGGATTTTCTCATTTGGGAAAAACAACAAGTGGGGTCACAGTTGCAATTGGTAGGAGGAGATGTAGTAACAAGTGAAGCCTTGCCGGCTCTACAAGAATATTATCCTCAATCAAAGAATATGACACCAGATGAAGCTAGATAGTTAGTTAATTTTGATGAACTATAACTGATTGAATGTTTGAAGATGTTAAGTTGATGATCACCAAGACATAGAAAGTTAATGCAAGACATTAAATCAGTTAATGTATTGTATTGTCATTTATGTCAACTTGATATAATATGTATGGTCATGGACATACTGATATAGAATTCAAAGAACCAATGAATCAAAGGCTATGCTATCAGTAATGCATAAAAGAGAAAATTCATAGTGTTACCTGACGAGCAAAAGCATAGTATTACCGATGAGCAAAGTCATGGTGTTACCCAACGAGCAAAGTCACAGCGTAACCCGACGGATAGAATTACAGTGTTGCCCGATGGATAGAGATCTCGAAGATAACTGAAGTCGCACCCACGGAACATTCAGTTGTCACCGATGACTAATTGAAGTTTTGACTGACATAATAGAGAGTTCAGAAATGATAAAATGCTTAGTTGTCAAGCGCTAAAAATAGACTTAACTGATACTTATCATTGTTTTAATTGACAAGATAAATCTGGAGGTAAGTAAAGGATTTAAATCTTCTTTGTCTAGTTGGCAAGAATATCTCTATGAGATAAAACTAGAGTTCTTCTTTAAATCTAATTGGTGAGAATTGTGGATCATGCCAAGATCAAGAAACCCAAGAAATGGTAAAATCATGTCTATATAAGAGAAGCTTATTCATTATGAATAAGGGGAGTGACAAGAGAATAGATGCTGAAGAGATTCTTAAGGAGAAGAAATTCTTCATTCAGACCTGATCAATCAAGCTGAGGAAAGAGCTAAATTTTGCAGACACTAACAAACAGTGATAACAACATCACAAAGCATAATAGTGTGGAGCAAAGGTATGGAATTTATAACATTGATCATAAAGGTAATACACTTACAATAGATCTGAAAATCTGCAATTCAAGTTGTATAAGTGAACAGATCAATTTATTGTTTCGGTTTAACCACTGAAGCATCAAGTCTCTTAACCGAGCAGGACTTAAAAGTCTTTTGTAATTGAGATACATCCCAAGGAGTATCAAAAAGTTTGATCATACAAAGTAGCATTGGATATGACAGTGTGTTTGTAACCTTTAACAGGGTTGGCTCTTAACCGAGCTCACTTCAGAAGAGTGAAAATTTGGGGTACCCGTCCCAGTGGTTTTTCCCTTAACAGGGTTTCCTTGTTAAAAATCCATGTGTCATGTGTTTATGAGTCATTGCTTTATTGTTTTTCATTTCACATAAGTAAATCTGGATTGATCAATGTACACTAGTTATTTACTATGTTTTGGTAAATAAAAAGACTTCTTATTGATAAACATACAGTAGAAGGTTTTATAAAGCATTCTGACAAGTAGTAATTTGATATAATTATTTCAAGGCATTCATCTTATAGGACTGAAGATTGTAACCACCTTGATTTGGTCTGCTTTGACTATAGATCTTATTTTCCCTAAGTGTGATCATAACTCCAATTATGTTCAAGTGACCCTGTTACTGCTTGGCATAATTCTTTTGAAATCAATTTAATCTCCTAAAAGTGATCAAATCACCAAATTATTGACTTTTAGCAAAAATTAAAATCAATTAAATACATGGCTAAAATGATTAATTTGCTAGGAATTAAATAAACCCTAAATCAATTGCTCACTTGCAAATGAACCCATTCCCCTAACCTAATTAATTTAATTAAAATGGATATAGTCCCCTTAATTATTGAAAAGCAATAAAATGCTTAAATAATTAAATCCTATATATTTAAATGAATTATGTCAAATAATTCATTTCATTTATATTCCCCT
>MU228041.1:629157-643721 GCA_018584345.1 Thuja plicata
GAAGAAGAAGATCTTGATGAAATTGAAGCACTTATGGCTAGAAGAATGTAGAGAGGCAAAGGTAAATTACCACTTGTATGTTTTAATTGTAAAGAGATTGGACACTTTGCTACAAGATGTCCTAACATGAGAAAATATAATAGAAGTAATGAAAGGTCATTTTAAAAGAAGTTTGACAGAGGTGATAACTGAGATTACGGAAACAATCGACAATCAGAAAGAAGAGATACCTGAGACTACAAGGACAAAGGGAAGAAGGTCAGTTACCTAGATAAATGCAAAGATGAAGATACTGACGCCAAATTTGATGAATACATTGAGATGATGTTTGTGGCAGTAAAAGATTATTCAGATGATGATGAATAAAGGTATGTAGAAATTGCACTCATATCTAAAGTTAGTAAAAATGATGTCTAGATCATAGATAGTGACTACACTCACCATATGACCAGTGACAAACAAAATTTTGAGACTTTTGAATACTATAATGGTGGTTCAGTAAGAATGGGTAATGATACACCTTGTCCAGTTGAAGGTAGAGGAACTATAATGTTGAATAAACTGATAAAATGTGAAAATGCTTATTGGGTGAAAAGATTGAATTATAATCTATTGAGTGTTTCGCAGTTGAATAATTTGGGTCACAGAGTAGCATTTGAAAATAAGCAGGCAAAGATCTTCAATGAATTAGGAAAGCTGATTGGTACCGGTGAGCAAACAAAAGGTAACTTATTCTATCTGAATGATACTGACACCACTTGCATAATGGCTAGAAACGAAGACATATGGTTGTGGCACAAAATATTGTGTCATATAAATTTTGACAACATGATAAAAATAAGAAAAAAGAGAAATGTAAGAGGCTTACCGACTATGAATAAGCCCGACAATATCATGTGCAAAAATTGTCAAAAAGGTAAGATGACAAAGTCTAGTTTCAAAAGAAAAACCCATATATCTAATGTTATTTTAGAATTAGTCCATACTAATCTATGTGGACCTATGAGGACAAAGAGTTACTATGGTGATAGATATTTTATTCTCTTTGTTGATGATTACTCTAGAATGATGACAATGATGTCTCTAAAAGATAAATCTGAAGCATTCAAAATATTTAAATGGTACAAAGCAATGGTAGAAAAACAAAGTGGTAAAGAATTCAAATGCTTAAGATCATATAGAGGAGGGGAATTTATTTCAAATGAATTCACTAACTTTTGTAATGAGCATGGAATCAAAAGACAGGTCTCTGCACCAAGAAAACCACAACAAAATGGAATTGATGAAAGAAGGAACAGATCCATTGTTGATTGTGCAAGGACACTGATGATAGAGAAAGGCATCACCAAAATCTTTTGGAGGGAAGCTATCAGTACTCTTGTTTACACATTAAACATAGCACAATTGAAGAAAGAGACCAAGAAGACACCCTATGAGCTATGGTATGGTTACACACCCAATGTAAGTTACTTCAAAATATTTGGTAGTCAATTTTATATCTTAAAATATGATAGAAATGGAAATATTGACTCCAAAAGTGATGAAGGAATCTTTCTAGGGTATTCCACCAAGAGCAAAGCTTATAAATGTCTCAATAAAGCCTCTAACAAAATTGTTGAAAGTGAAAATGTAAAGATAGATGAATTTGTAGAGAAGAATGAAAAGGAAAGCACAAAAGAACTAGAGGACTACAACAAGTTTGCTTACAATGAAGAACCTGACACTCTACCCGACCAAAAATGTATAGCTCCCGAGCAATAGATTATTGCACATGAGCATCAATCTGCAAATACCAAAAATTAGGTTATTGCTCAAGATGATGTACCAAGAGATGGAGATCAAAATGAAGGATACAATGATGATCAAGATGATAGACAAAGATCTAAACATGTACTTTCCAGATATGTCAGAAGGAACCATCCCCATAACCAAATCATTGGAGACAAGAAGGATGGTATGAGAACCAGATGTAAGTCTCTAAACACAAGATGTCTTATTTGTGATTTTGAGCCAAAATCTATCAATGTTGCACTTGGTAATGATGAATGGATAAGTGATATGAATGAAGAAATTGAGCAGATTGAGAAAAAAAAGACATGGAAAATTGAACCAAGACCAGATGACAAGAATGTCATCGTTACAAAATAGATATTTAGGAATAAACTGAATGAGAATGGAGAAGTTACCATAAACAAAGCAAGACTAGTATGCAAGGGATATGCACAAGAAGAAGGGATTGACTATGGAGAAACCTTTGCACCTATTTCTAGGCTAGAAGGAGTGATAATATTACTTGCTTATGCTGCATGTAAAGGATTCAAGGTATACCAAATGGATGTCAAGTCTGCATTCCTAAATGGAATACTTGAGGAAGAGGTATACATTGAGCAACCAGAAGGGTTTGTTGATCTAGACAAAAGGAACATGGTATGTAGACAACACAAAGCCTTGTATGGATTAAAACAAGCACCAAGTGCCCAGTATGAAAGACTTCATTCCTATCTCATAAGTATTGGATTTGTAAGAACTAGTGAAAACAGTAATCTTTATTTGAAGGAAGATACTGATGCTAACATTTTGATTGCTGAAATATTTTTTGATGACATCATATTTGGAGGCAATGATATTCTATCCAAATCATTTGCAAATGAAATGAGCAAAGAGTTTGAGATTTCTATGTTTGGAGAGATCAAGTTCTTTCTTGGTCTGCAGACCATGCAACAAGATGAAGGTATTTTCATTACACAATCCAAATACATCAAGAAAGTGCTAAAAATATTCAAGATGGAAGATTCCAAGCCAATTGGAACACCGATGAAAACTGGATGTAAGCTAACATAGGAGGAAAAGTCACCTGAGGTAAATCATACTTTGTACAAATTAATGATTGGAAAACTCATGTATGTTGTACATACTAGACCCGATATTGCACATGCAGTAGGAATAGATGCAATATTTTTTGCTAATCCCAGAGAATCACATATGACTTCTGTAAAAATAATCCTAACATATCTAAAGAATATTGAGGAATATGGCTTATGGTATAGAAGAGAAGGCAAATTTGAACTTAAGGTCTTTACCAACGCTGATTGGGCTGGAAACATTAATGACCGAAAGAGCACAACTCGAGGAGCATTCTTTATGGGTGAAAAACTTATCACATGGATCATCAAGAAGCAAGGATGCATCTCTCGGTCTATTGCAAAAGCAGAGTATGTTGTTGATGTTGTAAACTGCTCAAATATTGCATGGATCAAACAGTTACTGGAAGGTATGCATATGAAAATTCTTGAACCAATAATTATCTATTGTGATAAAACCAGTGCAATAAAAATTTCCAAGAATCCAGTCATGCATGCTAAAACAATGAATATTTCTATCAAGTATCATTATTTAAGAGAACAATTTCAAGCAAAGGAGGTGATACTTGAGTATGTGCAATCAAAGGAACAATTAGCTGATATCTTCACCAAGCCACTGCCCAAGGATGCATTTAAGTACTTGAGAAAGAGACTAGGGGTTAGACCCTTGTCTACTGGTCTGTAAGTTGACTAGAAGGTTGCATCAGCCTACATATTATCAAAATATCATTCATGTTGATGCAAGTAAAGAAATGGACTTCAAAGATACATCTATACATAGCAAGGTATTTATCTACTCCAAGCACCAGAGTTGTTATATTACTGATGGATTGGGAAATTAAAGGAGTATATTATGGATAGAAAGGATTTTTTTGGAATTACTGTCAAATATTTGTTTGGCATTGTTGTCAAAGGGAGAGATTATATCCATTATCACATTAAGGAGAGATTATATCCATCACATCCAAAGGGAGAGATTGTTGATAAAGAAAGAAAAGAGACATCAAAAGAAAAGAATAGTCAAAGGGAGAGAGTTTGACACAAGAAGAGAATACATCACATCAGAAGAAGAAAGATTCTACATCTATCCAGTGAAGGGATTGAAGATAGAGAGAAATCTGCAAGAATCAAATCTAAGCTCTCATAAGCTTACCAAGGACCAGGTATTTGTATCAGTTATAGTACATAAGATTGGTAGTTTGATGAACTTCAAATCTTATATTTCATATTGTATTAGTGGTAATATAGTTTGATAATGTAGTGTATTGCCATCAATGCCAAAGGGAGAGATTGATGAACTATAATTGATTGAATGTTTAAAGATGTTAAGTTGATCATCACCAATACATAGAAAGTTAATGCAAGACATTAAATTAGTTAATGTATTGTATTGTCATTGATGTCAACTTGATATAATTTGTATGGTCATGGACATACTGCTATAGACTTCAAAGAGCCAATGAATCAAAGGCTATGCTATCAGTAATGCATAAAAGAGCAAAGTCACAGTGTTACCCGACGAGAAAAAGCACAACATTACCGATGAGCAAAGTCACAGTGTAACCCGACGGACAAAATTACAATGTTGCTCAACAGATGGAGATCCTGAAGACAACTGAAGTCACACCAAAGGAATAGTCAGTTGTCACTGATGACTAACTAAAGTATTGACTGATAGAACAAAGAGTTCAGAAATGACAAAATGCTTAGCTGTCAAGAGCTAAAATAGACTTAACTAATACTTATCATTGTTTTAATCGAAAAGATTAAGCTGGAGATAAGTAAAGGAATTAAAGCTTCCTTTTCTAGTTGGAAAGAAGCCCTCTACGAGATAAAATTGGAGTTTTCTTTAAATCTAATTGGCGAGAATTATGGATCACGCAAAGATCAAGAAAGCCAAGAAATGGTGAAATCATGTCTATATAAGAGACAAGCTTATTCATTATGATTAAGGGGAGTGACAAGAGAATAGATGCTAAAGATATTCTAAAGGAGAAGAAATTCTTCATTCAGACCTGATCAATCAAGTTGAGGAAATAGCTAAATTCTGTAGACACTGATAAACACTGATAGCAACATCATAGAGAAGAATAGAGTGGAGAAAAGGTATTGAATTGATAAAATTGATCAGAAAGGTAATGCACTTACAACAGATCTAAAAAATCTGTAATTCAAGTTGTATATGTGAACAGATTAATTTACTATTTCAGTTTAACCACTGAAGCATCAAGTCTCTTAACTGAGTAGGACTTAAAAGTATTTTGTAACTGAGATACATCCCAAGGAGTATCAAAAATTTTGATCATACAAAGTAGCATTAGATATGCTCGATACCTATTGACAGGCCAAGTGAGTGTATGATCAAGGATGGTAGCATTAGATGTGAGATACTAAGTGACAAACTATCTATTTAAATCCTCTAACAAGGTCACACCTAACAGTGTGTTTGTAACCTTTAACAGGGTTGGCTCTTAACCGAGCTCACTTTAGAAGAGTGAAAATTTGGGGTACCGGTCCCAGTGGTTTTTCCCTTAACAAGGTTTCAACGTTGAAAATCCATGTGTCATGTGTTTATGAGTCATTACTTTATTGTTTTTCATTTCACATAAGTAAATCTAGATTGATCAGTATACACTAGTTATTTACTGTGTTTCGGTAAATAGAAAGACTGCTTATCGGTAAACATACAGTAGAAGGTTTTACAATGAATTCTGACAAGTCGTAATTTGATATAATTATTTCAAAGCATTCATCTTATAGGACTGAAGATAACTAGAGGTATATTTTTGTGGTACTAAGTTTGAAGGGTTGATTTAAGGATTAATTTTTGAGACCAATGATTCACCCCCCCTCTCAGTTATTTCTAACAAAGTCTAGTGGGATGCTATTGGTAGAAGGATGGGATGTGGCTCTAGCTTTCATCCTTGACCAAATAAGGAGGTAGACATATATCAAGTTGTCTTCAGAAACACAAGTGGGAGAGATGATTAAAGGATGTGGATATAATGCATAGTCCCAAACATTATCCATGTGGGCTCTAGCTCCCAAGACCCAAAATCCATCATTAATAAATGTACAAGAGAAGATGGATGGAGAAAAATTCATATGGTCCATCCACAACACAGGAGATTTAGAAATTTCACAAGTTCTCACTCATTTCACTCATCTGAATGAAGAAAAAGCTGAGAAGATGTCTAAAAAATATCAAAATTTGTTTGATGAAGCAAGCATTATGGTAAAGGATAGAGAGCTAGGATTGATAAAGATCAATGCACTATAAAAGCTAGTAGCAGAGCTGAATGTGAAGTTAAAAGAGATCTTTGAGACTACTCTTGCTGAGCCTAAGCAAGTTGTAGATGACCTAGTACCGACAGAGGATACAAGGGATATTCAAAAGGAAATAGAGAGAAAGGATAGTGAGCATAATAAAGTGGCTTTGGAAGACTTTTTGAATATTTTGCAACACAGGATCAATATCTTGGAAGATAAATTTGATCTAGTACATGGTGCTTACAACAAGTTGTCTGGTTTGCAAATAGAGGTAACTAATTTTGTTTCAACTTTGAACCCCTATTTTGGGACTTGGTCAGTTAGGAAAAATTTATTTGAAATATTGGTAGCCCTACATCCACTTAGGGAAGATCTCCCAGAGATTGTAACACAAGTTGTTGAGGAGATTGAGCGAATTGGGGTAACCTTGTCCTTCTTTAAGGGCAAGGAAAATCATATTGAAGTCAGAAACAACATGTTTGGCTCAGATTACAATAAGTTTATTCCTCCAATAAAGGTAAAAGATGATTAGATCAAGGTAGTGGAGGTATGGAAAAATGAATTTGATGCATTATTTCCTAGTAAAGAGGCATTTATTTCTAACAATAATGAATTATATATGGAAAGGTTCAATAAAACCTTAGATGAGGCATTTAAGACCAAAATAGACTTTAACAAGTTTGTTACAGATGTCAAGAGCATAACAGATGCAAGATGGGAAAGATAGAAGGCACAATTGGAAAGAATTCAAAGCTTTAATTGGCCTATAGAGATAGAGGTTGCAGAATGAGATGTTCTCACCAAGCCCAAGAAAAAGAAACCTGCAATAGTTGACCTAGACATAATGAACAAGGAATAAAGGGACACCTGGAAACTGATCTTTGAGCACAAGGAGGTTAGTCATTAGAAATATTAGTGTATGTTAGCCTGTAATGGCAGTCACTAGATCTTGTAATAACTATTAGAGGCTATCCATAATATCTTCAGACAAAGGTGCCAGCTATCAAGAGACTTGAAGATTGAATCTAATTGTATTCCTATTGTGTCTTTCCACCGCTTAAGGTCTTATTGTATTTTGTCTTCTTCTATCTTTTTGGGTTAGGTCTAAATCCATCTAAAGATTGTTGCATCTTTAGTCTTTAAGGATTCCAAGATGTCTTAGACTCTATAAATAGCAAGTTGTATCATTTTTGTAAAGGGTGGTGAAATACAAACTGCAAGGCCGACTACTCAATTTTGTCTGAGCTTTGTGCTTTTTGTCTATTGAATGTATTTGAAGAAGTAACATATTGATAAAATGCATTGAAGTTTCTGTTTTATATATTTTTTTGTCTCTTTATATTTTTGTTCAAGCTCTTGTATGTTTAATTTGCAAGTCATTTTAGATATACCAGTTACAAGGTGATTGTGCAATTACTTGTGAGTTCTTTCAAAGGAGTAATTCTTACAGGTGATTCCAGAGAGTTAAAAATTAGTGTTAGGATTTGATAATAGGGGTGTGGGAGTGAAAAGATAGTCTATAAGGCATTCTATCTAAACTCCATGTTTTTTCATTAATCATTTTATTGTGGATTTATATTTGATTTTGACTCTTTGCCCAAGAATTAGGCATTGGTTTAGGGTTTGGCAAGCAGTTAATCATCATCCAATATTAAAGCAATCAATCATTTACTTTTCAGTTACAGAAAATATATATATGTGTGTGTGCTAAAAATGGACCTCTACTTTAGCAGTGCACTTCAACATAGTCATTATTCATCAGTTTCATACAGGAATGAATATGGATTCATTCATCTTGCATGTCTGAATGAGTCAACCTATTGCCTTCTAGAAGGCAGGATTATGAGCTTGCTCTTAGATCATTGCAAGCTCAGTGACTACACACTAACCTAAATGAAGGATTTAATCTATATGCTAAAAGTAAAATGCTTTGATTAATCTAAATGAGTGTGCAAAATTGATGTTAACCCAAGCTAATTAAATTACATTTTAAGCACCAATTGAAGTGTGATGGATTAATTTTAATACACCAAATGGAAGTGTGCTCTATGATTAGATTTGCATGGTTGCATAAAAGTAAACTAAATGCTAATCAAATTGAGAGCTATGAAATGCAAGAAAGCTAGAGTTTAAAATGCAGCATAATAACGATGCAAAAATTAGGATCCTTTGTGAAGGAAAAGAGTCTCTTTTATAGAAATCTCTCTCGTATCGACGGTCGAGATTGAACAAAAAGAGTGGCTCAAATTTTATTGAAGAAGCACAATCCACGTGCAAGCGATGTGATTGGTCAAGAGAGTCAGTTGATTGAACTGACTGATCGATAATTTTGGAAACTTCCATATTCAATTTTTAGTTAACTGAAATGTTTCCAAAATGATAAACAGTGGAGAATCAATTAACTGAGTGGAACTGGATTGTTTCCAAAATGCTAAATTAGTTAACTGGATTTGATGATGTCCTATGCATTTTTAATAATTTAATTGATTTTGAATGCACATTTATGTTTTTATAATTAATTTAATTCCTTTTTAATTTAATTGACAATTTTTATTTAATTAATATATAAGAATATCAATTAAATAATTAGCATAAGGTTTATTTTCCAATGTATTATGATTTTAGGAATTAATTAATTAATCAAGTTAGATGATCAATTAGGACCTAGGGTTTAGGTCAAATCAGTTCAAATTTGATGAATTATCTATTTGATTTAGGACTTAGAATAATCAAGATTAGGGTTTCTTAATTAAATGTTGAGATTGGGGGTCTAGGGTTTAGATGACCATTTTTAGGTGATTATAGTATGTTTAAGAAATTGTATTAGAGAATATAGTTCAGTTTGTTGATTCCTTAAAGAGAGAATCACTAGGTTAGCCCTCCTAAGTTCAAAGAACTCCAAAAGGAAGAAGGATGAGAATCTTTATCTCACTCATGTTTGTTATTGTTAAGATCATAATTTAGCTTGTGAAGCTTTGTATTAAGTTAATTACTATCATCTTTAAGGTGTTTTATCAATTGATACAGTAAAATACAACTAGCCAATTAGGGAAATTCCTAATCCACAAATATAGATACTGAGAATCAGTAATCATTTGAAGGTACACCCGCTTGAGCCTGTGGATCTCAAAGTCAAAGGAGGAATTAGTCCTCATCAATTAGGATTTCTCTTGCATGAGTTAAATTAGAAATATAAGGTTTAAACATTTATACTGTATTGAGAACCTATAAGAAAAAGAACTAACAGCTCACATTGGTTCGTCCATACAAAAGTCACTCCTTTATGCAATAAGTATTGAAATGGGTGACACTTATTAGCCACATGTGCTATGAATCTCCTAATAGATTGTATCCTTCCCTGAAGTCCTTTGAGTTGTTTTAGATTCGTAGGAGGCATGTCTAGTATTTATTTTACTTTCTCAAGATCCACTTCAATGTATTTGTAAGAAACTACAAATCCAAGGAATTTTCCAGATGTGACTCCAAAAAAACACTTCTTCGGGTTTAGCCAAACCTTGTGTTCTACCATCCTATCAAAAATAGGTCCCAATACTTGCAGGTGTGTCTCTCTAAGTATGTATTTTGTCCCAATACTTGCAGGTGTGTCTCAATAAGGTTGTTGACTAGGTTAGTCTTGTCAATCTGTTGTCAATTTATCTTTCACGATTATGCTCTTATGATCCTCAAGCATACCACTGCTACGGCCTAAAGAGGCAATGAAAAATCAGAAAATCAGGGTTAGTCAACTTAATGTAAAAAGTTGAACATCTTATCAACCTTATGTGAAAAAGTTGTAATAACAGAATCTATAGGAAATTGAATGTAGTTTCTAAACTACTAGCCCTTGTCTAAAAAAAAATTAATCTAATTGTTCAATATTTTAGATTTCAATGCAGTAGTACAAAAAATTTAGGAAAAATATAAAAAAGTACGTGTATGTCTGACCACCTTAATCATAATCAAATGATGATATATTTTCACAAGAATCTATATATATGTAGTAGACTCATGCCCAGATGTGACGCATATTTTTTATAATTTTTTACCAAATAAATAATTAATTATGAATTTTCTGCTAAAAATTATTCAGAATAAAAAAAATCTTGTGTCTGACCACCTTAACTAATTCTAAACTTTACAAAATTTCAAACTTTTTTTTGTTATAGTAGGCAAAGCATAGAATGTGACGCATATTTTGAATTTCAAATTGGTTAAACCATTTGAAAGTTATAGTTGTTTTTCAATCAGTCTGTCAATTAGGACTTTAGATATAACTCAATTAGAAAAATAACTAATAATTACCTACTAAACTCAAAATTTGATAGCAATTATATTGATGGAAAGCTAATAATGTCTTTAAGAAACCCTTTTTGTTTCATCCATTTCGGGTGAAAAAAAGGTCGTCAGTTACATGGTTGAAGTCTGGAGATCAGAGGAAATATGGTGAGCACGTCTTTTGGGTTGACCATCCACATTTGGCATAGCAAAGCTAAAACCCAAAGCAAATACCAAGCCTAATCGAATATGCGATAAGTCCAGCCCAAGTTCAACATTTAAAATTCAATGCTCTTTTCAATTTTATGATTTTAGATTTTTAGATTATATATTATAAATTTCTTCTTTTTTTAATATTATTATTAGATGGTAATAACATTAGTATTATATAATTATTTATATTAGTATTGTATAATATAAATTAGTATTATATTATTGTTATTTATTTCTCTATTGTATAATAGTATAATATTAGTATTATATATTTATTAATACTTATATTATAGCAATAATACCTAGAGAGAGAGAGAGAGTATTAATATAATATTAATATTGTTAAAATATAATATTAATATTTTGAAAATAAAATATTAATAGTATGAAAATATAATTTTAAATAAAATTTATAATAATAATGAAAAAGTAAAATAAATATTCAAAATAGTTTGAAAATGAAAAAGTTGAAGCCAATTTGAGCAGGAGATATCGAATATCCGCTATTTTCATATATCCAATTTGTTTTACTTGCATCCAAAAGAAAAAATTGATTCTCTGGGTCCCTCAGTCTGAGAACCACATTTTTTGCAGAGAATATCATGGGATTGCAGTTGTGAAAGACAAAAATTTACTTTTTTCACTCATTTTGTTGGAATTTCTCTATTATCAAAGGTTTTTTCATCACCTTTTTGGTCTCACTATGGGGAGTATTAGTCTTCGAAAGCATAAACAGAAGAGGAAGCTCACAAATGAAGAGATTGAAGTGTATAGAGAAATGGATAGGGTTGCCCATCGGAACAAGAGACAAGATATGTTAAATATTAATAAAGATGTGGGCATAGGCCCACCCTTAAATGTGGTTTCAAGTGAAGAAGAACATGAATTTGAAATAATTTATGACAATAATATTGAAAATGAGAATGTAGGGATTGAAGATGAAAATGTAGGTTTTCAAAATGAACATGTAGATATGGGCAATGGAAGTGTGGACATGGACAATGACAATCCACTGATCGAATATGAAGGAATTGACAATGATAATGGTGCACAAGAACCAAATCAACGTTACACATATCCAAATTATATGAGAAATGAATTCCCTTGTGAGGAAGAAAGACAAACTTCAAATTTGAGACCTTCAAGAACAACACAATGGTTACTTGAAATTGATGAGAACATAATGAACAATTTCAATGGAAATTATATCGGAAAGAACAGTTCGGTTGTGGGTTTCAAAACTCTTTGATCAATTATTTAGCCACAAGACATTGGTTGGGAAATGTCAAATGTTTGTGCAGTTGTTAAAGATGCAGAAGATGAGACCTATTCTAGTCAAATTGAAGATTAGTATGAACAAGAAAAAGGAGAGGAATGATATTATTATGAGAAATAATTTTAGTGCTCTCAATTCCATTGGGAAGACTACCAAGGAAAAAGACAAGAGAGCCACTACGAGGGTTATTACAACCTCCTTAGTAAGTCATCATTTGAGAAAGTCTCGTTTGACAAGACAAAATTGTGTTGACTTGAACCTAAATCGTAAAACTTTGGATAGAGCACTTGCAAGAAGAGAAAGACTTGATGATCCTCCTCAAAATGATACATGATCTTATGATGGGAGACTTCCACATTGTGATAAGAAGCTTACCGATGGTGTGAAGGATCAAATTCAACTATTTTGGAAATCTAACTCAAGAGTGTCACCAAATGTGAAGGATTTCTTCAAGTTGAGAATTGGCATTCGAGACAACACCCCACATCCAAAACATTATTTGGAGCTGATTCAAACAATGTTTTTCAAAACATTTTGTGAGACACATCCAACATTGAAAATATCACAAAGAGATTTTGAAGCATTCAAGCCTTGTTTTTGTGTAACTCTTAAGATTTGAAATACTTGTTACAAATATCATGTGGAGTTTTCAATGCACCATGAATTTTTATGATCCATTCATTTTACTTTCCATACTAGTGAAATGTTGGAGGAGTGTGGTGCAAGTTCTCTTCCAAAATCATCAAGAGACTTGCTAGATCATTTTTTATGTCCTAGAGATGATGGATGTTTCTTTTATAGACAAGATTTCTTAAATGACAAGTGCTCAGAGCGTAGTGGGCTAGTGAATTTTGTTTCATGTTTTCATGAGGGCTACAAACATGATTTTGGAAAGACAATTGTTCAAAAAAAGGTATATGAAACTGTTAAAGATACATTGAAAAGTGGACATGAAGGCTCTAGATGTGAGATGGTTACAAAAGAATGCAATGTAGCTGATTTTATCTCAGATTTCAGGAAGAATATTTTTTACAAGTATGCAAGGCATAGTCACAGGTCTTAGTGGTTGGATCAACAATTTAGGATTTGTAAGGACACTTTCCCGATTGGCACTATTACATCAATCATTAACTTTGCAGAGAACTATACATTGCAGCCCCAAAGTGAGTTGCAATCTCAATATTACAACTCTATTCAGATTGTTATTTTTGTGCACATAACATATAGACATTCCCATGATAGTACAAAAGATGACCAGAAGATAATCAGAGAAAAACATTTTTATATGAGCAATGATAGATATCACTCTCACGAGTATGTCCAACATTGCTTTGAGAATTATTTTGAGTGGGTGTAGGAAAATGCTATTTCTATGGATAGACATCTCATTTGGTCAGATAATTGCACAGGTCAATTCAGAAATGCTCGTATGTTTTATTGATTATGCATAATGCATGTAGAGAGAGGTGTACCTCATATTTGGAGTTTTTTTAAGGTCGGTCATGGAAAAGGGGAGCATTATGGAGAAGGTGCATGTGTAAAGAGAGCTCTTGTTAAGGAGAAATTAAGGATTTCAGGTGTAGAACTCCTTGATGCTTGTTCTATAGTTGATTGGTGTACTTCAACATTGTCACAGGGGGTACTCTTGATTCAGTGGTGTGTAGATTCTTTTGGTTCGTTGAGTTGGGAACAATTGGAGATAGGTTGGATTTTCAAACCGTGAAAGATTCTTCAAAAATGCATTCATTTTGAAGCTTAGATGCTAGTACATGGACCATTTGGACATGAGAGTTGGCTTGTTTTTTTCTGAGGTGTCGTCAATGTGATTGGGATCAGTGTGAGTCAAGTGAGTGGGTCGATACGTGGGTTCCACATTATCTAACTCCTTTATCTATCACACTCTCTATAAAAATGATGACATGGATTGTTCACTTGACTACGACCATCTTTCAGATTTTCTATAGCCAGGACATGTTTTTGCATTGTTTGGACCACAGGGGAATGATGAGATATCGGATTATTGGTTACACGTTGTATACAAGGAAAGAAGAAACTTGCACAACCGATGACAAATGATGATATGTTCACATTGTAGACGTCCAAAATCATCCTTATATTAATTTAATTAATATTCCCATAACATTATAGTTAATTTTAATTAATTATATTTGTTATATTATTCTATATATTTAATTAAATTTATTTAATTAAATATGATTCATTCTCCTTAGTATTTAAATTTAATTTAAATACTCCCCCTTTTAATGTATTAAATCTTATTTAATACATTATCCTTCATTGATTCCCTTTAAATAAATTTTTTAATTTATTTATTCCTTCACATGACCTAAATTCTACTAAATCACAATTAATCTAAATCTAATTTGGATTAAGCTAATTTGAACCTAGATCCTACCCTATCTCACATCACTCTCACCAAATAAACCTATTCATTAATTAACTAAGGTTAATTAAGCTAATTTCTTGATTCCTACAACAATTAGTCCTAATTATTTGCTCAAACATGTGTGAGCAAATTTCCAAAAATTGACTTTCCAAATAATCCTTATTTGGTGCCAACAAGGTTTCTTACACCTATGATGACACCTTCTTACACTTTCCAAAAGTGTCTCATTGGTCCAAAACTCTTACACCCTCTTACACCTTCT
>MU228041.1:664072-675226 GCA_018584345.1 Thuja plicata
GTACCAAGTTAATCACATTAAAAAGGTGAGTTTGATTTTGTTCCTGATAGATCAAAGATTTTGGGAATCAGTAATATCAATAATATAGATGATGTAATTAACTTGGATTTTTGGAAGAAGATAGAAACTATTTTTGAGCACAAAAATTACTTATGTTGTTATTCTTTTATAAATGCACCGTGCAATTTCTAAATGCAGCTATATGCAGACTCTTAGGACTTTGTCACTGATTAGCAAAGATTGTAACATTTTTATCATCATTGGGCACTTTTTGGAATGGATACCACCTGATAGTACAACCATCACTAATACCCACTGATATTATGATAATATGAATACTATGTTTTATTGGAATGTCAGAAATAGACTTAAGCATTAAGGCATAGAAGCCAGGATAAAAAAATAGTCACCTTCCTTTTAATATACCAGATTCTTATTAAGGCAAGATATTGGACCTGCAATGACCTTGAAAATTCATATCCTTGGGTACATTATGATTCATATACCTTAGTGAGAATCTAGATTAGAAAATAGAGAAGGAAATTGTGTCAAACTCACCGTAGTTTACACATAACAAAGATCAAGATATACGCGGCTATCCACCCATAGTGACAGCTCTTACCATAAACATCCAAGCTAGGTGAAATTTATAGGATCATTTGGAAAAATCACCATATGCAGAAAATTAAGAAAACATTATGCCCCCAATCCTTGCAACTCTTTGTCTTTGCATAGACGTCATTGAGTAACTAAGAAGACATAACAAATCATCAATTGAGAATCAATCAAATAAATTCACAATTACTTAGATGCCCCTAGTTGAAAACATCGTCAGGACATTTAAAGAATCATAATCAAACCATTATCAAACTGTGTGTTTAAGCAGTACTTTGTTCATCCATATGTCAAACACAGTAAAGATTCATCAATCAGAAAATCAAAATATAAGCAATATGGTGTTCCATGGCTATTCCTTAGATAGGATAATCCATTCATGTTTGCGATCCAATACGGCTTTGTAGGAATGCTAGCGAATGTCAATGTCATGTCCCATGTTTTTGTGGAAGATATTTTGTTTTTTTGAAAAAGTGACATTGTTTTGCATGTGTCGAGAAACATTGTGTCTGTGAGGAAAACCAGCCTAGAGAAACCAAGCAACCGTAACTGACTATGCCAACAAAGATACCCCCAGTGCAGAATGACTTATCCCTAAGATGTAAAGATAAACAAATCCCAAGCGAGGATAAGATAGTCATGAAGTCAATGTATGAGTGCAGGCAAAATTATGAAGGCCTAGTATCAGTAGTGCATTGATAGATGGAGTGCAGAACACAAGTGGCGCCTGATTGCCAGGTTTTCACCACTTGGCAAGATTTATTTTTTTTTTCTTTTTGCTACCAAGATGCATGTTTTACTAGGTGCTTATCGAGACACTTTTTCTCTTTTTCAATTTTTTTGCTATTTTTTCTTTTTTGAATATTTTTGTAGTATCAAGGCGCCTGTTTACCAGGTTTTCACCAAGGATACCCTTTCTGTAGGACCTTTTCCACTATTTTTGGATTTCTTCAAGATCAATTTTCTAAATATTTTTGGTATTTTGCAAGAACTTTGTTGTACAGGCTCTGTTAGCCAAACATTAAGCGTAGAATCACTTCAAATGTAGAGTGTTTATAGGATCTGGAAGGACGTCTCCCTCAGGCGTAGCTAATTGATAAGCTCCAGTCCCAAAAGTAGCAGTGATAACATAAGGTCCTAGCTAGGTAGGTTCAAAATTTCCTTTTTGCTCTTTGTTAGGCTGGTTCTTAGGATTCTCTTTCAGGTTAAGGTCCCCCACTTCAAAATTGCATGGTTTAACCTTCTTATTGTAACCTTTGGACATTCTTGCTTGGTATACTTTGAGATGATTGAATGCTTGTTGTCGGCGCTCATCTAGTAGGTCTAGAGAATTTATCTTATCTATGCGGTACTATTCATTAGTAATCAGTCCTTGTAAAGAGATCTGTAAAGATTGAATTTCAACCTCAATAGGTAGTACTACTTCAGCGCCATAGACTAGAGCAAATGGCGTCACTCCAGTTGGTGTTCTGATGCTTGTTTTGTAGGCCCATAGTGCCAGATTCAGTTGTAAATTCTAGTCTTTGCTAGACTTGCTCACAGTTCTGTGTAGGATTTTGAGAATATTTTTGTTTGATGCCTTGGCCTGTCCATTACCTTGAGGATAATAGATCAAAGAGAAATGTTGAGTACTGTGAAACTGTTCACAGAGGTCATCAATGTCTTGGTTTTTAAATTGGCCCCCATTGTCTGTCACAATTGAAGAGGGTATCACATATCTACAAATAATGTAATTCAAAATGAACATAGCCACCTGTTTGTCAATGGCTTTGATTAGTGGCACGGCCTCGACCCACTTTGTAAAATACTCAGTGGTTGTAATGATGAACTTGTGTCCATTTAAAGAGTTGGGATAGATCTTTCCAACCAAGTCAAAGGCCCATTGCTGGAATAGCCAATGTGTTATAAAATGTATGAGTTCTCTGGCAGGAGCATGGATGAACTTTCCGTGTGTCTAGCATTTAAGACATCCTTTTGAAAATTGGATAGCATCCTTTTCCATAGTAGGCCAATAATAGCCTACTCTGAGCATTTTTTTAGCTAATGAAAAGTCATTCGAGTGTGATCCACATACACCTTCGTGGACATCTTTTAAAGCTAGATCATACTCTTCTAGTTCTAAACACCGAAGAAGTGTTCCGTCGAGAGTGCGTCGATATAGGTTGTTAGTTATGAGGACGTAACGTGACGTGATGTTGTCCTAATTAGGGATCTTTTCTCATTTCTAGATAGATTGGTGAGAATGGTTTGGTCAGAAAGGTAGGCAATGATATTGGCATATTGGGATTGTTCTGGAGTATTCAAGGCACATATTACCTGGTATTTAGGATTAGCAAAGGCGGGATAGGATATTTCTTCCACCAAGAAGTCATAGCGGAATTGATGCTCCTCTAGTTGTAACATGGATGCCAAGGTAGCCACAGCATCTGTAGCTTAATTCTCTGATCTTGGTATCTGCTGGAAGGTGACAAAGATAAATTATTTCTTCAAATCATCAACTAGTTGCTTGTAGGGCATCAACTTTTCATCTTTTGTTTGATAGTCCCCATTGATTTGATTGATAACTAGTTGGGAGTCACCATATATGTGTAACTCAATGAACTTCCATTCCACGGCGAGCTTGAGGCCATTGACCAATGCTTCATATTC
The DNA here is from genome assembly GCA_018584345.1 of Thuja plicata. Taxonomy (NCBI): domain Eukaryota; kingdom Viridiplantae; phylum Streptophyta; class Pinopsida; order Cupressales; family Cupressaceae; genus Thuja; species Thuja plicata. The sequence continues at coordinate 667,337 of MU228041.1, forward strand.
TGAGATATTGTTGGTGCATGGAAACATTAATTTGTAAGATTTTGGAATCTTATATCCTTGTTGAGTAATGAAGAGAACCCCTGCTACAGATCCTTGTTGAGTAAATGAACTGTCAAAGTACATCTTCCATGGATGTTCGGTGAGATGCATGATTGTTTCATCAAGAAATTCAATTAATAATGGTGTATCATCCTAGAGTGGTGAATTAGCCAATTGATCCGCAAGTACATATCCTTTGATAGCTCTTCGTTCAACATACTCAATGTCAAACTCACTTAGAATAAGGACCCATTTTTCCAAGCGGCCTGTTAATGTTGTTCTGCTTAATAGATACTTGAAAGGATCAATTTTAGCAATGAGCTTGACTGTGTTAGAGAGCATGTAGTGTCTCAATTTTTGTGATGCGAAGACAACTACTAAGCATGCTTTCTCAATAATGCTATAATTGAGCTCATAAGCAACTAAAGTTCTTCTAATGTAGTAGATAGCTCATTTTTTCTTTGTGTCATATTCTTGCGCCAGTAATACTCCAAGGGATGTAGCTATAGCTAAAATGTATAGGAGCAAATTTTTTCCATGATTAGGCACCATAAGAATAGGTGGAGCAGCCAGGTACGCCTTCAATTCCCTAAAGTTTGCTTCACAGTGTTCATCCAGTTGAATGTAACCCCTTTATGTAGTAGCTTAGTAAAGGGTTGTGCCTTATCGGCAAGTTGGGACATAAATCTCCTAACAGACTAGAGTCTCCCTTGTAGTGTGCTCATTTGACTGATATTATGTGGAGGAGTCATTTCTAAAATAGCTTTTACCTTTTCTGGGTCTACCTCAATTCCCTTTGCCAATACTATGAATCCTAGGAGCTTTCCTGATTGGACCCCAAAAGCACATTTCTTTAGATTGAGCCTAAGTTCGAACTATTCCATTTGATCCAATATCTTTCCTCAATCAGCAATATGAGTACCTCTTTCTTTGGATTTAGCCAGTGTGTCATCGACATAGTCCTCCATGTTTTTGTGCATCATGTCATGGAATATGGTTGTCATAGCTCTTTGATATGTTGCTCTGGCATTCTTTAGCCCAAATGGCATGACGTTCCAGCAAAATGTGCCCCATGCACATGTGAATGTAGTTTCTCTTGATCCTCAGGGGCGATCTTGATTTGATTATAACCCAAGAATCCATCCATTAATGAATATATCTGGTAGCCAGTTGTAAGGTCTATGATCATGTCAATATTTGGTAGAGGGAAATCATCTTTCAAACATGCTTTGTTGAGGTCTCTGAAGTCCATGCAGATCCTAATAGATTTATCAGATTTATAAATAGGAACCACATTGGATATCCATGCTGCATAGGCAATGACTCGAATGAATCCATCTTTTAACAACTTTTCCGATTCTACTTTCACCAACAATGCAACATGAGGATGCATTTTTCTGAGTTTTTGTTTCACGGGCTTGATCCCAAGAGCTATAGATAAGTGGTGCATAATGAGATTGGGATCTAGCCCTAGAGTATTAGTGTAGGACCAGGTGAAGTTGATATTCTTCTCCTTCAGGAACTCTGTGAATTGTAGCTTCTCCTCTTCTGATAGGGATTGTGCTAGATGAACTTTCTGAGGATCGTCAACAATGCCCAAGTTCACTGGCTGTGTTGGTTCAATCAATACCGAAGATCTTTCCTAAAAGTGTTCCAGAAGGATATCAAGAATCTCATCCTTTGGTTCCTCTGAGAGGTTTTCACCATCAGATACGTCTTTTTTCTTTACTATTTTGGGATCTAATACTGCCACATAGTGGTTTTCATCATCAGTCCACTTTTTCTTTTTCTTTTTCAGTTTGTGACTAAGAAACTTGATATCCTCCTGTGACATGTTCTCGCTCATTGCATTGGTGGAAGGAAGATGAGGTTCACAAGCATTAAGGTAACAAGCTAGGGAGTGGTCATTGGGAAAGTCGAGGATAGGGGTAGGATCTGTTTCGGTCCAATCAATGAGTTCTCAAAGTACCAATGTTAGGGAGTCAGATTCTATGAAGGACAACATCGTGTTAGCATCAAAACTGTTAACCGACATTACATGGTCTGTTAAGTTAATATCTTTGATGTTTAGATCAACAAGAGTAAGATCGTTGTTAAAAGGGTCATTGTCAGTCATGTATGGATCAAACTCTAGTGACTCGTTAGTAGATATATCATCATCATCCCTTTGTAAAAGGAGGCTTCTTTCTTGTAGCCTATGAAATTCTTCTAGAGTTATGTACTCACCAGTGTCTCTGTCAATGATCGAAGGAAGGAACTCTTCTTTCACTTTAGGAGGATCAGTGTCATTGAAAGGAATGTCTCATCGTTTACTAGGAGCTAAGGAAGCTGCAAACATGTGAATTGTTTCTATCCCAATTTCCTTGGAGGCAATAGATAGCTGATCCCACTCATAGTCATGAGAGTCTGTGATATCATCATCAGATCTATCCAAATATTCAGCAATGTTTATTTGATGGACCCGATTAGCGGCTTGTAGATCAAATTGAGGTAGATCAAGAACATGTGTAATGGTGACCAATTTCCCCTAGTTAGGATGTAAATTCTATGGCTAGCATTCCTCTTGAGTGATTGTAGCTATAATGTCTCCTACCTCTTGAATGGGTGGTTGTTCTAGCAAAGGAGTATGAAGATCTTGTGGTACCTCAAAACTAGGTACATAGCGTTCTCCTTGATATTCAGGATTCTCTGTACCAATATGTAGCAATCTCTCATAAAGCCATGGTTCTGATACTATTTCATCTATTTCACTCTCTACTTCAGAAGGTCGACTCTGCTTTGAAGTAGGTTTGTTGGAAATTTTGGTAGCAGTTCATTGTAGTTGGTCTACCAAGTCATATTTTTCTCCAGGGATAGTGACCACATACTTTGCTGCTGGTTTAGGAATAGTCACAATAGGAACCTTGGGTGTTGATGTTGGTTTTGGAGGTCCCTTGATCGTAACCTGTGCTTGGCTCTGGGTTACAGCATTTGTGGAGGATGAGGCTCCTTTGATTGTGATCATGTTGACGGATTCATTTTTAATGCTGAGCATATTGATCACATTGTCACTCTTGGAATAGGTGTAGTTTATCTCATTACCTTTTCCTTTAGATGTTTCTCCTTGATTATAATTAGGGAATGGTTTATTAAATGTTGTGTGATCTTCATTTGTAGTGTGTTCGTCCACCTTGATCTTACCTCCTTCAATGAGGTCTTGGATAATGTGCTTCATCTTGAGACAATTATTTGTCTTGTGTCCCTTTTTTTTGTGGAAGACACAATAGAAGTTATCATCCCACCATCTAGGTTTGACCATTGGTTCCCAAGGTTTAGAATCAGGAATCCTAAGGAATTTTTTATCCACCAATATTTTCAAGACAGTCTCAAGAGGTTCCCCCAAAGGTGTGAATTTTCTTTGGGGTTTTGAATTCCATGTTCGTCCCTTATCATTATCATTGTTGGCTTTGGGAACGGGAGGTGTTATTTTAGCCTCCTTACTTGCTTGCATACCATTGGTCAGATTAAATGCTTCGGTTTTAGAATTAATGTTAGAAGCATCAACCACTCTGTCATTGACAACATTTTTATTTTTTTTCCACCATTTAGGCTTGGAGTTGGAGCTACTACCTTTGTTTTCATTTTCAAGGGTGATCTCCCCCTTTTTGACCATGAATTCTTCGATAGGGAGGGCATTCTTAATCATCCTATCGAAGCTAGGAGAATCTTGCATTTGTAGAGCATAGCTCAATTTAGGTATGAGATTATTAACAAATACCTCCATCTTTTCTGTTTCAGGGATGACTCTTGACTATCATGCAAAGATCTTCCTCCATCTGTATAGGAAGTGTGTAAAGGATTCTCCCATTTTTTGCTTGGTGTTACATAGATCCATCATGGTGACGTCATGTTGGATGTTGTAGGAGTAATGTTGAATGAATCATTGCATTAACTCCTCAAATTTTTTGACTTTAGGATTCAACTTTGAAAACCATTCCATGGCATTTCCTCCTAGACTCCCTGGAAACAGTTGCATGAGTTAAGTGGGTTCGTGCATGTACTCAATGCTTAGAGCACAGAATTCTCTTACATGGTCATGTGGATCGGTTTCCCCTGTGTACTTTTCATACTTTGGTCTTGCCACATTAGGAGGAAATGGGACCATAGTGATACTTTTTTCAAAAGGAAATGGACAAATGGTGTCCAAAGAGTATTCTATTTTTGGTTTGTCCTTCCCTTGTTTGAGGTTCATGAGCTCTGTTTGCATTTGATTGAGTTGTTTGGTAAGGATAGATATGGGGTTTGGTACTTCCTTTTCTTTGCGATCATCCACATCATAATCCTTGGGTAATTTGACACCCATGGATGCTAAATGGAGGAAGTATTTTTCCTTGTCATCTCCAATTATTCATTCCAATAGCTTGTGGACTCTTTTACTTTGTTTAAATTTCTCGTATTCATCTTTAGGGATCTCTTCTTCACTATCTGACCCAAATGGATTACGTTCAAACCTGGGTCTTTCTTCCTCCTCCGTGCCTACAGATTGTGCTTGTTTGCCATCATCATAACCCTCAAAGGCCTTACTCCAATCGTTAGTGTTGCTATCCATTTGAGGTGAATCAAGATCAAAAAGGGAACTGCGAGAAGTTTCTCCTTGGACGTGTGGTGTTTTAGGAGGTACCTTAGATCCTTTAGTTGTGTACTGGTTGTGTCTCGTGTTAACCATGAAGTTTGTTTCTCAACTTTGTCAATATTTTCCAATAGTGCAAGCAAGGATTCCAGATCGTTCAAGTGGGTGTGTCTAGGTAGAAGTAACTATTTGTTTGTTTGGTGGATGTAAATGATTCTAGTGTTAGAGGGTTAGAATGCCCTGATAGTGAGCTGGGAACCAAGTTGTTGATAGAGAATGGATAGACCACACGTATTGAACCAATCCTAAAAGACTGACTAAGCATGCAAGGTAGATATTTTGAAAGTGTTTGAAAATAACAGCAGGGAGACCAGAAAAGACAATAGGGACCAGCTAAAGAGAAAAAAGGGTACCTAAAACAACTAAGACTTCCTAGGAAAAGCTGCTAGAAATGCCCACTGTCCTGAATGTGAGCTCCTAGATATGATCCTCTGATGGAACTAGATGTGATCCTAAATCCTGGATGTGATCCTAAAAATTGGATGCGACTATATGTTTGACCAAATACAATCCAATGCACCAGATACGATCCTAAATACAGGATATGACTCAGAAAAAATGGGATGCGATCTTATGATGGTTTTGTCAGTTTTGGTCAATTTTGAAAAAAAAAAATTTGAGGAACGTGAAGTTGTTTGTTTCCAGATTGCATTAAGAGGTATTGTAGAATGTGAAAAATACTTGTTCTCCAGGGTATGAAATTTATTGATTGTTTTGAGGATCTTATCTTTTTAGTGATCTTTTTGACACATCAAACAGTTTTGCATTGTTTAAAGGGATGAATCAAACACATCTTTTCCTATTCTCTAGGTGGAGAATGAAAATCCTTTCTCATTGACTTAGGTACACACTCAAATGCTAATCAAAATATAGCCATCACCAAGCACGCAATAGCTCTAGTTGTGATGTTGTATTAGCCGACTCCAAATGTAAGTGAGGGCACGATATGATGAGTGTCTTGGGGCAATTACTTTTTGCCTTGCACAAAGATTATCACCCTTTCGGGGATGAATCAGGAATTCTTTCAGTTGAATGTGTTATAGATTATTGGGCAATCCATTTGAAACTATCCCCCATAGAATTGCACAAGGCAAAATTGAGGTGTATAGCCCTATGAGTACCTGAATATATATAGTCTCACAAGCAAGATTCAAGTGGCTCTGCTCTATATATACCTTGATATGTTCAAAGAATGATGTCAAAATTCCAAGAACAAAACCAGTTCTGTCTTCTGAGGATTTGGCCTACAAGGAAGCAACTATTTATAGTGAGTTGGAAGGGTTGGCGTAAGACCTGTCCTCACTTGGGTCGTTCCCAGGAATTTTTTCCTCAACCAGCAGGCCCTCTACTGTTAAAAGATTGGTAACCAGGATTGGCGAGCTTAGGAGTTCTAGATTTCTGATTCTTCAAAAGAAGAAGAGCATACTCTCCTAGTCCATGTCATTTTCTCATCAAACACTTAAAATAGTGTTCTTTCCCTCAAGCTATGTTGAGCTTGATTTAATGATTCCTATTTTAAAGAAAACAGAAAGCTTTGAAAAAGAGAAATTTGTCTAAATTAAATTCCCACAATGATTTAATGAGTTTGAGTTGTTCAATTACTGATTCCCAAAAGTAATTATACGATTGAACTTGTTTAATTAACCCACATGATTTAGTGCTTTTTTTTGTTCAATTTCTATCCAAAATGAATTAAACAGTTTGTTTGTTGTTCATGTACTCCCAATTTCATCACAAATGATAAAACAACTTCTGACTTTCTGATTTTCCTCAAGAGAAAAAGAGCATAATATCTAGTTGTTTTAGCAAAGGGGGAAAATGGTTTTATGTTTTGGAAAGCAAGGAAATAGAGGTCAAGATGGGGTTGGCAACCTGTGAAAACCATGTTATTATTTTTCTAATCTATCTCCATTAAAAACCTCTAGATATGCCCTGCAAACACCTATCAAGCAGCAAAATACCATAAACACCACTTTGTCAAAATGTTAGGATTAGATAAATCAAATGCACAAGCTTCTAAACTAGATACAATCTTAAAATTTCACTACATGCGATATATTATTCAGGATACGATCCTTTTTACCAAATACAAGCCTTTGCTGACCGAATGCAAGCCAAAACCAAATACGATCTGGGAAATCCCGGATGCGATCCAAAATTTACGCGATGCGAGGGCATATCTGGGATGCAATCCTATAAGGTTAAATGTGATTCTGTGACTGATTCCTGAGCCTGCAAATTGCCAGAAATGTGTTAGAAATGAGGCTAAATTGAAAATTGTGCCCCACGGTGGGCGCCAGAAATGTGTGTGTGTATTTGGGTACCTATTGAAAACAACACAAACACTTAATAGGTCATTGCATTAGTTCAAATGGTTAGATAAAACATTCAAAACCACTAATATCAGCCTATTTCCTTCTTACTAGAAAGAGTGTGATTAGTTGCATATTAGCCCTCAGAATATGCTACAAATCAGTGATCAATACTATTCTAGCATGAAGGATTTAATTAAAAAATTAAGCTAAAAATATGAAAAAGCATGTATTCTAGCTCTAAAAGATGAAACCAAAAATAATACAAAAGCATGGAATAAAGAGTGGAATGTAAATCTAGTATGAATCCAACAGCATAACAATGTGTTTTTTATCTAATGTGAAGGCTTATTTGCTCTCAAAACAAGCTTCTATTTATAGAAGAATGGGAGAGAGAGAGGGGGGGGACAAGGTTCATTTATGAATTAGAAGACCCATAAATGAAGATGTAAGAGCCATCAATGCCCAAGACATTAATAAGGCATGGGAGAGACATAGGCTTAAGGCATCTTCATTAATAAGACATTAATAAAAGTCTTAAAGAGGCAAGGGAGGATGTAATAGGATGGCTTGAGAAAGTGGACCTTAAGGAGGTCAAGCTTGAGAAAGTGGACTTTCTCAAGTGGGTTGGGTTGCTAAGTATTCCTTAATGGAATGTGACAACATTAGGAGGTGGGTTAGAGTAGAATATAGGATTAGGATTAGATTAGCATGGGTGAATGGGTTGAGAAGGGTTAGAACCAAGGGTAGAAGTGGTTGAGATAGGTTAGGTTGGGGTTTAAGGGAATATTAATAAATGAAATAAATTTATTTAATTCATTTAGAAATATAGGAATTAATTATTTAAACAATGAAATTGCTTTTTAATAA
>MU228041.1:675383-700863 GCA_018584345.1 Thuja plicata
TTTGATTTGATTGGTCAAAATTGATTTGAATTATATGGCTATAATACTTAATATAAATCAGTGATAAAAATCACCTAGGATATTAAATTGATTTGAAGAATTATGCCAAGCAGTAACAGGGTCATTTAGACATAATCGAGGGTATGATCACACTTAGGGAAAATAGGGTCCATAGTTGGAACAGACCAAATTCAGGTGGTTACAGGTTTGATAGATTCATAGTGGGTAGAAGCAGCAACAAAATTATTATGAAGGGCATTAGAAGTAGAAAAAAAATCGTGTTGTTCAAACTCTCTTTGTTGCTTCATAAAATCAAGATTAGAAACCTTATACTCTCCAATAAAGGTAGGATTAAAATCAAAGGTTCCCCAATCATCTCCAGGAAGAGCATTAGAGGAAGAAGGATTACTATTAGGAATAGGAATATTGTGGGTTTGAATATTCAAACAAGGATTTGGCGCATCATCCGCATGAAGTGTATACACCATGTTGTTGTGAATAAACTTGACTTTATGGTGAAGGGTGGAAGGAACAACATGCCTATCATGCAACCAAGGTCTACCCAAAACGAGGTTATAATTAAAAGGTCTAGGAATAACATGAAAAGGAGTATTCAAGATGCCTAGACCTACTTTTATAGGTAAGGTAATGATGCCCAAATTTTTCTTATCAATGTTATCAAAGCCATGTATAGGAGCATTATCAAGTTGAATAGTTGAAATATTGTCTTTAATCGCTTTGAGTATGTCCATGCTACAAATATTAAGCCTAGATCCATTATAAATCAAGGTCCTACGAATGGTACTCTTATTGATAGTAATAGCAACCATAAGAGTATCATATTGATTCTAAACTTCTTTAGAAGGTAAATCTTTTTGAGTAAATACAATGTCAGGAGGAATTCGGGTAGCATGCATGCACTGTAAGAAGGCATTGATGTTCTCTTGATTAGGAGGTAGAGTGGGAAGAGTTTCTAAATCTTTTTTCAAGGCTTCATGATAGTCAGGTGAAGTTTGAAGAAGCTCCCATAAAGAAATCTTGGCAGGGGTATTGCGTAATTGGTTTATCAAATCATACTCCTGGCTGGGAAGATGGAGTGGAGGAGGAAGAATGGGTTGAGAAGGTGGTAAAGAAGTAGGAACCACCAAATTAGGTTGAGGGTTATTCCTAGTATGATAGGCATGTGAAACAAAATCTGTATTATCAAAGAAATCCAAAGGATCCCTAAGTTTACCATTGATAGTAATGCGAGGACAACCTTTAATAGTCAACAAGGGTTTTGGATAAACCATGTTAGTTGTCTCAACACTACAAATAGGTTCACAAGAAGTAATCAAAGAATACATCCTAGGAGGAGATGAGGTAGGATCTTGATTCTCCATAAGATCATCACTAAGGGGGAGAGCATTAAGGAAATTCATATCATTCTCCGCTAATACCTCATCACTAGAAAGAATCCCAAATGGAGTTAAAGCATCTATAATGTCTTCTTCTTTCTCTAAAATGTCTGTATAAGGGGAGTGTGTTTTAGAAAAAGAGTCACCATCATGTATGAATATGCCATCCATTAATAAATCACCCTCTTGTATCAAAGCTTCTTCAAGAGGAGGGGATAAATCAATGTCTTTATCCAAGGGTTCATCCCAAAAAGGAGGATTATCAGACCTATCAATAAATCACCTTGTAGGATCACCATCAATCACTAAATCTTGATCCCTAAAGGGGAAAGAAGGTAAATTATATTCTAAAGTAGGATCGTAGAAAAGACATATATTAGGAGAAGAATTAACATCAATCCTCAACTCATCTTCATCAAGAGAAATATTAGAGTTGTCTACTTTCTCTAATATATCCTTACAAGGTAATACAAGAGAGAACAAAGAAACATCGCATGCACTAAATGAAGTCTTTCTAGGTGTATCAATGTTGTAAATAGTGGAACATGAAGGTAACCATGCACACACCCTATGGTAAAGGTCAATTGAAAAGGTTGTAGAGGAGGATGAAATAGGAATAGGATCAATGGAGATCTCATTTGAACCATTTTCATCCTCACTTCCATGTACCTCATGAAGGGATCTATCCTCTTTCGCAACAAAATCCATATCAAAGTATTCAAAACAAAAATCATACATGTTGAACACAAAGTAACATTACAAGCATGAAAAATATAAATGTTTTTGTATTTTTAAATAAATTTGTGATTTTTATTTTTGGCATATAAATGCAAGAGCATAAAATAAATATAATTTTAAATGCATGTAATATCTAACATAAGATGCAAATCTAACACCAAAAAGAAAGATTTGTCTATCGCGGGTTCACCAAAATGTAATAAAAAAAATATGGATAGGGTTTAGAACAATAGAGATTTTCTCATAAAAGTGACCCTATGCACATATTATCCACATACATTTAATTGTTATGATAAGGGGTGTAAATATAGAAATATTTGTAAAGGAAAATAGAATAAAATACTTACCTCCGAAAAAGAACCTGCTAAAAACCCGGTCAGAGCATCTTAGAATATGTTGACAACTGTGCTTCTCAACTAAAACTGCGAGATCTACAAAACCCAAAAACCATTTTTGGATTTGGCTCAGTTACAATTTTGAACCTCAAGTCAATGTCACCATTCACCCAGAATTTCTGATTCTGACCTAGGGTAGAATCAACCTCCGATTCCGACCTAGGGTAGAAATGACCTCTAAAATCTCTGACAGAAAATCTATTTCCAGATCCCGATAGTTTTTTGAAAAGGGTATCCAGATCTGCACTCCAATTCACTATTCTAAACCTGTACCTACAAGAAAAATAGATTTTTTTTGGGGGGGGAGGGGTTTGCCTTAGTCAAACCCCAGTTTTGTAACTAACCTTATAATTGAATTGAAATTGCATAAATAAACAAAGTAAATAAACAAATTCACCTTGCTTGTATAGAAACCCTCATGGCAGATTCAAATCTGTGGAGCCACAAGTATGTATGCACCAAATGGATGTAGAATGTATAATGTAGGATGTAGGATGTCTCAAATCAATTGTTTTTAGATCTTCAACACCAATCTTGAATGGATCTTGGAATAGGAAGAAGTTTGCATGAATGTGGATGGAGAAATCTTCAACAAGAGGGATCCATAGAGCTTGAATCTTTCAATGTCTACCAATGGATCTCCTTGATGAATTGGATGCTTGAATTCTTGAGAGTAGATGCTTGCTTCAATAGATCATGATAGAGCTGTCTTTCACCTTTATATTTCACTCCTTCAAGTCTTAGAGAAAATGAGAGGAGAAGGCTTCCTTATATACAAATCTAGGGCACAATCTTCTAGAAAGGCCTACATAGGAGAATTAAATTTCCATTACACCTATATCCCTAGAAAAGGACTTATATTAAATATAATTTAAGACTCATCATTTTGAAACCCAAAACAGCCAACTCGGAAGTGGGAAATGAACTTTTCTAAAGCATAACATCTAGAAACTCCAAAAACTTGAAATCTGGACCTTGGACCAGAAAAAGGTCAATTCTAACCTAGGTCAAGGTTGAGGTTGACCTTGACCCAGAAAGGTCGATTTTGACCCTGAGGTCAAAAATCTCAGTTTTGTAGTTTAGGATGTTAGAAACAGGCCGGAGAAAAGTGGGAAATGGGGCAGAATAGGGGAGAAAGCTATATCCAAGTTAGAGAACCATTCAACGCACTTGACATGACCCCAAACCACTTACTTGAAAGGCTAAACTAGTTTACAATGGAATTTCTTCCATTTTCTGACTATACAACTTTCAATATGTCAATTCCTTGCATTAATAAATCTACTTAAATGGTTCATTAATTTGACACCTAGTGACCCTAGAGGGCAATTGTGCCAAAGATATGAAAAAAATATCTTACTGACTAGATGGGGTGAAACCATTATACATATTGTCTGTTTGGATCCTAGGGAACATGATCCAATAGCCCAACCCTTCTTATTAGGGTACAATTGCAAAAACTCATAGAATTACAGGAAAAATTTATCTATATAGAACACCTTTTCTAGTTTTACTTCCAAATCTCCCAAAGGTCCTTAGAAATTAATTGTATGATCAAAGATTACTAGTTGGGGCAGCACTTTTCCCAAAAGGACAAGTCTTGAAACCTTGGACAACTACTCTAACTTAGGAACCCTCACTTTGGCTTGGAAGGGCTAATTGGGGAACTTAATCAAGGAAGTACCCATCAAACCTTGAACTCAACCAATATAAAACTTGGGACACCTTGGGGCACATGAGAGAACGTCATTTCTTCATTTTGGGGTCTTGAAACAATACCCATCAAAATTTATGGGGAATCAAGCATCTAGTCTATACTTCTCTACCAGTCACATACCACTAACAATTCAAGAGCATCAATAACCATTCATCATGGAACCAAAAAGTATACTCCATCAGCTCCAGTTGGCTAGGTAAACACTAGAAGAGACCTTTTTCACTTGTGTAGCATCAAGAATGTTCCAGTGCATATCGGACTGAAGTGTTCCCAAGGTGCACTAAGCCAAATTGGGCAGCAATTTTTGGAGAGCCATATCTCGGACCTCGTGAGAGATATCAGAGATCCATGAAGTGAACAAGGACCATCTTAGGAAGTCCTAAAAACACATGTCTTAGTTCTAAGATATTCCACTCAAATTCCATTTGGAGACCTGATCTTGGTTGGTGCAAAAAGTTGTATTGTTGCTCAGTTGAAAGTTGCTCAATGGTGCATCTTTCAAACTATTCATCGTGGGACCAAACCGTCAGCTACACCAGCTCTAGTTGGCTGGGTAAACGCTAGGGAAGATTATTTTTTTCTTGTGAAGCATCAAGAATTTTCTAGCGCATGTCAGACTGAACTGTTCCCAAGGTGCACTAAGCCAGATTGGGCAGCGATTTTTGGAGATCTATATCTCGGACCTCCTGAGAGATATCTGTATAGTAAAAAAATGGAAGGAATTCCATTTAGGACTGGTTTAGCCCTCCAAGTAAGTGTTTTTGGGTCATGTCAAGCACCTTGAATGGGTCTTTGACTTGGATCTACTTTTTCCCCGTGATTCTGCCCTATTTTCCACTTTTCTCCTACCTTTTCTGGCACCCTGCTCTGTGATTCTAAGATCCTTGACTCAAGGTCAAGGTCAACCTTCTGGGTCAAGGTTGACCTCAACCCTGACCTAGGTCAAGGTCAACCTTGACCCTGACCTAGGTCAAGGTTGACCTCGACCTTGACCCAGGGTCCAAATTTCAGGATCCCAAAGTTTCTGGATGTCAGGCTTCAGAAAGATTTAATTCCCACTTCTGGGTCGGCTGTTTCGGTCTTCGAGGCAAAGAATATTGAAATTATATTTAATATAGGTCCACTTCTAGGGGTATAGGTCTAATGGGAATTTAATTCTCCTATGTATGCCTCTCTAGAAGATTGTGCTCTAGATTTGTATATAAGGATGCTTTCTCCTCTCATTTTCTCTAAGTGAAATCTAAGTGTGAAGGACAAGCTAAGAAGCAAGATTTGAAGAAAGATAAATATATATTGAATCATTCATCTACTCTCAAGAATCCAAGAATTCAAGAACTTTCAAGCACTCAATTCATCAAGGAGATCCATTAGTAGCCATTGAAGGATTCAAGCTCTATGGAGCCCTCTTGTTGAAGATTTCTCTATCCACATCCATGCAAGCCTCCTCCTCTTCCAAGATCCATTCAAGATTGGTGTTTAATATCCAAAAGAAATTTGATTTTAGACATCCTACATTCTACATTCATTTGGTGCATACATACTTGTGGATCCAAGGATTTGAATCCACCACAAGGGTTTCTATACAAGCAAGGTGAATTTGTTCATTTACTTTGTTTATCTCTGCAATTTCAATTATATTTTAAGGTTAAATCCAAAACCCAGGTTTGACCAAGGCAAACCCCTCCCCCCAACAAACAAACCATTTTTCTTGTAGGTACAGGTTCAAAGCAATGAATTGGAGTGCAGATTTGGATACCCTTTTTGGCAAACTTTTGGGATCTAAAAACAGATTTTCTGTCGAACTGTACAGGTCAGATCAAAAATTTTGAGTCACAATCAGAACTTTTGGGTCAAAATTAAAACTTATGGGTCATAATCAAAACTTTTGGGTCAGAATCAGAACTTCTAGGTCAGAATCAAAAATTTTGGGTCAAAGGTGACATTCATTTTTGAGTCAAAATTGACCTTTTTCAGAAAAGAAAAAGATTTGTGGGTTTTTTAGATCTCACAGTTTCGGTTTAGGATTGCAAAAATCAATAGTTTCTGAGACTGTTTGATAGGGTTTTTAGTAGATTCCATTTTTAAGGTATGTATTTTATTCTATTATCCTTTGCAAACATTTCCAGATTTACACCCCTTATAATAACAATTAAATGTAAGTGGTTAAATGTGGCATAGGGTCTCTTTTAGGTGTAAATCCCCATTGTTATAAACCCTATCCATATTTTCTTGTTACATTTTGGTGAACCCACGATAGACAACTCTTTATTTTTGATGTTAGATTTGCATCCTATGTTAGATATTACATGCATTTGAAAGTAGATTTCTTTTATGCTCTTATATGTCAAAAATAAAAATCACAAATTTCATTGAAAATACAAAAAAATTTACATTTTTCATGCTTGTAATGTTAATTTGTGTTCAACATGTATGATATTTTTTTTGAATACTTTGATGAGGCTTTTGTTGTGAAAGAGGATAGATCCACTAATGAGGTACATGGAAGTGAGGATAAAATTTGTTCGACTAAGATCTCCATGGATCCTATTCCTATTTCATCCTCCTCTACAACCTCTCTAATTGACCTTTACCATAGGGTGTGTGCATGGTTACCTTCATGTTCCACTATTTGCAACATTGATACACCTAGAAATACTTCATTTAGTGTGTGTGATGTTGCTTTGTCCTCTCTTGTATTACCTTGTAAGGATATATTAGAGCATGTAGATGGCTCTAATCTTTCTCTTTATGGAGATGAGTTAAGGATTGATGTTAATTATTCTCCTAATATATATGTCTTTTCTATGAGCCTACTTTATAATATAATTTACCTTCTTTCCCCTTCGGGGATCAAGCTTTAGTGATTTATGGTTCTCCTACAAGGTTCTTTATTGATAGGGATGATAATCCTTCTATTTGGGATGAACGTTTAGATTTGGATGTTGATTACTCTCTTCCTCATGAATCCATTGTGGATGATTCTACTTTTTGGGATGAACCCTTGGATAAAGACATTGGTTTATCCCCTCCTCATGAAGATTCCTTGATACAAGAGGATGATTTATTAATGGATGAAATATTCATACATGATGGTGACTCTTTTTCTAAAATGCACTCCCCTTATGCAGACATTTTAGAGAAAGAAGAAAACATTATAGATGTTTTACCTCCATTTGGGATTCCTTCTAGTGATGAAGCACTAGGGGAGAATGATATGAATTCCCTTAATTCTCTCCCTCTTAGTGATGATCTTATGGAGAATCAATATCCTACCTCATCTTCTCCTAGGATGTATTCTTTGCTTCCTTCTTGTGAACCTATTTTTAGTGTCGAGACAACTAACATGGTTTATCCAAAACCCTTGTTGACTATTAAAGGTTTTCCTTGCATTACTATCAAAGGTAAACCTATGGAGTCTTTAGAGTCTTTTAATGATCAAGATTTGGTAGATCACACCTATTGTATAAGGAATAACCCTCAACCTAATCCAGTGGTTCCTAATTCTTTACCACCTTCTCAACCCATTCTTCCTCCTCCACCTCATCTTACTAGCCAGGAGTATGATTTGATAAACCAATTGCGTAATACCCCTGCCAATATTTCTTTATGGGAGATTCTTCAAAATTCACCTACCTACCATGAATCCTTGCAAATATCTCTAGCAGCTCTTCCTACTCTACCTCCTAATCAAGAGAACGTCAATGCCTTCTTACAGTGCATGCATGTTACCCCGGTTCCTCCTGAAATTGTATTTACTCAAAAGGATTTACCTTCTAAAGAAGTACAAAATTAATATGATGCTCTTATGGTTGTTGTTACTATCAATAAGAGTATCATTCATAGGACCTTGATTGATAATGGATCTAGGCTTAATATTTGTAGCATGGACATGCTTAAAGTGATTAAATCTGATCTTTCAACTATTCAACATGATAATGCTCCTATACATAGCTTTGATAACATTGATAAGAAAACTTTGGGCATCATTCCCTTACCTATAAAGGTAGGTCTAGTCATCCTGAATACTCATTTTTATGTTATTCCTGGACCTCTTAATTATAACCTCCTTTTGGGTATACATTGGTTGCATGAGATGCATGTTGTTCCTTCCACCCTTCACTGTAAATTAAAGTTTATTTACAATAACATGGTGTATACACTTCATGTGGATGATGTGCCAAATCCTTGTTTGAATATTCAAACCCACAATATTCCTATTCCTAATAGTAATCCGTCTTCCTCTAATGCTCTTCCTGGAGATGATTGGGGAACCTTGGATTTTAATCCTACCTTTATTGGAGAGTATAAGGTTTCTAATATTGATTTATGAAGCAACAAAGAGAGTTTGAACAATGAGATTTTTCTTCTCCTTCTCAAACCCTTCATAATAACTTTGTCATTGCTTCTACCCACTATGAATCTGTCAAACATACTAGTGATGACATAGTGACTACGGAAGTTCCATTGACTCCTTCTGATATGGCTTATCATTATGGTCTCGGTTATCATTTACTAGTTAAACAAGGATTCCATGGTCAAGGATGTGGTAAGAATAAACAAGGAATTAAAATGCCCTTACAAAATGGGGGGCATGAGCATTCTTATGGATTTTGATTTAATCCTCAACAACACGTCAATGTTACCAACATCTCAAAAAACATTTCAAAACATGATGAACCTGTGAAGGAATTTGACCAAGAAGTTCTTTTGCCTAAACTCCTTCATGCTAAGATGATTACTAGACCTAAACATAAAAAGAAACATAGTCCACACTTGAAGACTCTTCTTTTTTGTTTGTATCATATATTTCATGATCACTCTACTAATGAATGTCAAGCTTTACATTATAAGATTAGTCAGCTCATTGATAGTAAATTTATTTATATATCATGTGGCAATGAGTTGTATTTCAATCCTATTTTCTCTAAATAACATTTATGTTCCTATTATGGAGCTCCACATTATGTAAAAAAATGTTAGCCTAATTCTTGTGGGCTCATTTTCTTGCATAATGTTGTGAGTGATATAATAGGTCCCCTTTCATCCTTATTCCTACGCTTGGGGGGCAAGGATTCCATTTCTTTCTTTTATGTCTTTTCGGGATCCACTTTTCCCTTGGTTAAGCAGTATCTATCTATTATGTGATATCCAATCATACATGAAAATTTTTGGTCTACATTAAGGATCCATGTCCTTTATTATAACCTATTTCATTTCTGACAATTGGTTTTCCATGGTTGATAAATCTCTCACCTTGGAAACTGAATAGTGTGCTATCCCTCACAAGGGTTACTTTTCTACTTCTTGCATGATATCTCTTTGCATTCATCCCTTCCATGGCCTCATAGGATCTATGAGCTTCTTGTCTTGGACTGGGTGTTGTCTATGGATATTTTCTTGATGTTGTTAAAGAAGGATTTATCCTTGTTATTTTCTTTCCTTAGCATGTCAAAATAGTATGTATTTTGTCATCTTAAGGTGGGGGCATATATACAGCCTCCCTCGTTCTATATTATTCATTTTTGTTCTAACCTTTTTGCAGCATGCTAAGCCAATGCACATAAGTTGCTAAATCCTAAAGAGAAACACATTCAATTACAATTGAATATGCCAAATCCTCTGAAGGTAAACCACATAAGTTGCTAAATCCTGAAGAGATACACATTTTACAAATGTATTCCATGGTGGTATGAGGATATGGATCCATTGGTACTTCATAAAATCCATCATAAGATGCACTACATACACAAAGCCACCAAAAGGCACACAACTCTATGGGGTGACTATCAAGTGCTTGCTTGGTGGGACACCCCATCCTTTTTGTGGTTCACAGTGAGATACACACATCTCATTGGGCAAGGTAATCACGCCCTCTCTCTTTTTCTCTTTGACTAGGGATGTCTCTCTTATCATGATCTTAGGGTTGATAAATACTTAAGTCCCTTGGGGCTTGAGGATTCCTTTTCCCTTTTTGATTTCAATAAGATTATCTTTTCTTTATGATCTCCTTTACCAAGAGTTTGCATCAATTCCATACTCTTGCTAAAGTGGGGGCTAAATGTATCATCGAAAAATGGAAGCACTTCCATTTAGGATTGGTTTAGCCCTCCAAGGAAGTGATTTGGGGTCATGTAAATTTCCTGGAATATTTCTTTGGTTTGGATCTACTTTTCCCCCCTAATTCTGCCCTATTTTCCACTTTTCTCCTACCTTTTCTAGCACACTGCTCTGTGATTCTAAGATTCCTGAACTCACGGTCAAGGTCAACCTCGACCCTGACCTAGGTTAAGGTCAACCTAAACCCTAACCTAGGTCAAGGTCAACCTCAACCTTGACCTAGGGTCCAAATTTCAAGATCCCAAAGTTTTTGGATGTCGGGCTTTGGAAAGATTTAATTCCCACTTCGGGTCGGCTGTTTCGGTCTTCGAGGAAATGAATCTTGAAATTATATTTATTATAGGTCCAATTATAGGTGTATAGGTATAATGGGACTTTAATTCTCCTATGTAGGCCTCTCTAGAAGATCGTTCCCTAGATTTGTATATAAGGAAGCTTTCTCCTCTCATTTTCTCTAAGTGAAATATAAGTGTGAAGGACAAGCTAAGAAGCAAGCTAAATATCTATTTAAGCTTTCATCTACTCTCAAGCATACAATAATTCAAGAAATTTCCAGAACTCAATTCATCAAGGAGATCCATTGGTAGCCATTGAAGGATTCAAACTCTATGGAGCCCTCTTATTGAAGATTTCTCCATCCACATCCATGAAAGCCTCCTCCTCTTCCAAGATCCATTCAAGATTGGTGTTGAAGATCCAATAGAAACTTGATTTGAGACATCCTAAATCATACGTTATACATTATACATTCATTTGGTTCATACATACTTGTGGATCTAAGGGTTCGAATCTGCCACAAGGGTTTCCATACAAGCAAGGTGAATTTGTTCATTTACTTTGTTTATCTCTGCAATTTCAATTATATTTTAAGGTTAATTCCAAAATTGGGGTTTGACCAAGGAAAACCCCTCCCCCAACAAAAAAACCATTTTTCTTGCATGGATATGTTTGAATCATTGAATTGGACTGCAGATCTAGATACCCTTTCGACAAACTTTTGGGATCAGGAAATAGCTTTTCTGTCAGACTGTGCAGGTCAGAATCAGAAATTCTGGGTCACAGTCGAAACATTTGGGTCAAAATTGAAACTTCTGGGTTAGAATCAAAACTTTTCTATTAGAATCAGAGATCATGGGTTAGAATCAGAACTTATGGGTCAGAATTGGAGATTCTGGGTTAGAATCAAAACTTTTGGGTCAAAGGTGACATTCATTTTTGGGTCAAAATCGATCTTTCTCAGAAAAGAAAAAGATTTATGTGTTTTTTAGATCTCACAGTTTCGGTTGTGGATCGCAGAAATCAACAGTTTTTGAGACTGTTTGACAGGGTTTTCAGTAGATTATTTTTTGGAGGTATGTATTTTATTCCATTATCCTTTGCAAACATTTCCAGATTTACACCCCTTATCATAACAATTAAATGTAAGTGGTTAAATGTAGCATAGTGTCTCTTTTAGGTGAAAATCCTCATTGTTCTAAACCCTATCCATATTTTCTATGTTACAATATCATAGATCCATGAAGTTCATAATGACCATCTTGGGAAGGCCTACAAGAACGTAGCTCTGTTCTGGGAGATTCCACTCGGATTCCATTTGGCGACCCAATCTCGGTTGGTGCAAAAACTTGCATTATTGCTCAGTTGAAAGTTGCTCAATGGTGCATCTTTCAAACCGTTCATCGTGAGATCAAACTGTCAGGTCCATCATCTCTAGTTGGCTAGGTAAACACTAGGGGAGACCTTTTTCACTTTTGAATCATCAAGAATGTTCTGGTGCATGTCTGATCGAAGTGTTACCAAGGTGCACTAAGCCAAATTAGGCATCAATTTTTTGAGAGCTATATCTCGTACCTCGTGAGAGATATTAGAGATTCATGAAATTCACAAGGACCATATTGGGAAGGCCTAAAAGCATGTGGCTCAGCTCTAGGATATTCCAATTGGATTCCATTTGGCGACCTGATCTTTGTTGGTGCAAAAAGTTGCATTATTGCTAAGCCAAAATTTGCTCAATGGTGCATCTTTCAAACTGTTCATCGTGGGAACAAACCGTCAGCTCCATCAACTCCAGTTGGCCAGATAAACGCTAGGGGAGACCTTATTTCTTGTGAAGCATCAAGAACATTCTGGCACATGTCAGATGGAAGTTTTATTGTGTGGTCTATCTAACCACAAGAACTGATCATGAACATGAATAAGCACATATCTGATCTAGTCGAGTTTGAAATCATTGGGTAGGTTGACTATATAGGACAAACCCTTTGTCTTCTAATGCTTGTGTTCAACCTTCAATCCAGAATTATTGCATATTTTAGTATAGGTATTTAAGATAGCACTTGAACCAATATCTTCAATCTTACAATGGATAAAATACCTTATATCCTTAGTCAATAACACACCATGGGGTATCGAAGAAAAAGCACCTATGGGATCATTCTTTTCCACCTTCAACAGATGCAATTTGAATACTGGCCTCTGGTCGTTAGTAAATTTAACCAATATAGGAGTGGCCATGATTATTTTCTTCACAAAACACATAAAACAACCTTTGTAACAAATAAATACTGCTTCATTTGTTGATATGGGTTCTTCTAACACTTCTTGAAATTCTAGCATGAAATCACAACTTCAAATTGTCAATTACTTCTAATCACCTTAGAATCACTCACAAGTGCTCTTCTTAGCTCATAGAATTCATTGTGACAAATGAACTAACTCTCACTCAATTGTTCAACCATTTCTTGTCTCTTAGCCCTAGAAATATTCAACTACTCCTTGAGTTTCCCAATCATATCTTGAGCCTCTGCAAGTTTCCTTCTATAGAACTCCATGTATTCCTTAAGGACCTCTCCCAAGATGTTAGGCTTCTTAAATGGAACTAGACTCTAATACCAATTATTAGTATATAGAGGCATTGGGGATGAGGGGGGTGATTCAGTGTAAACAATAAATTAACTAATTCAACCAATAATTAGATAATTCTTTTAAATAAATTGCATGCAATTAAACATGTAAGTGTAATGATACAATAGAAGTAAAAAAATTCAAAAATCCATAAAGCATAACACATAACACCATGATTTTAATTGTATATTATGCCTATTACTTTGGTTCAACAAAAGATTTTCAAGGTAGTTGCTTTGGAAAAGATTAGGTCTATTACACATGACAATGCATTACAAAGATATAAGATGGAAAAGAACATACATACAACACGTGAAAAAGATATAATATGAAAATGAACATAATACATAAATATAATGCATGAAAAAGACATAATATGGAAATAATACATAAATACAACACATGCCAAAGATATAATATGGAAATGATACGTACATAGAACACATGACAGAGATAAAATAATCAAAATGAGCATGTAGATATGTATATATGAAATAGTTTTATACAAAATGTGGCACATGCCATCTCAAAAAATTTACAAAATCAACATATCTAGATACAATGTGGCATACACCATCTCAAAATGTGCCATATGGCATCTCAAAATTAGAAGTTCAACTACAAATTTTTCTAGGACATCCTATTCTACTAGTGGATCATCAAAGTGAAGTCTCTTCGAAGTACTCTTTGGCTCTTATGGATCCTGCATTCAAACACAAAAGTGAAACCCCAAGTTATATTGCTTAATTTATATGGTTTCTACAAATAATAAATAAAAATTCAAAATCATAGTCAACAATAATAAATATATTTTTAAAAAAATTGAACTCTCATGAACCTCGCCTCTTTGTCTCCTCATGCGATCAAGAGACCCAATATATGTCCTTGGTAGTGAAGGGACAATGCCACCAATGTCAACTCTAACCTTTATATGTTTGTAAACATGAGATTGATCTACAACTTATACTATTTAATGTTAAATCCTTGGTATAAAATATATGTTTAAAAAATAACCGAATTAACATTAAAACTTACCTGTGTTGAACTTTCTCCAGGAAATATTGGTTGGGTCATCAGCGATATAAACCCTTGGTGTTGTACCTCCCTCAAACTAGGGGTGACCTACAAATTCAAACAGGTACTTCATACAATCATGACTTGATCATATTATATATACTTGATAGTAAAATGTGAACACAAATAAATTTATAAATATACGTACCGCGGGGCTATCACTGCAAATTGAGATGCATGTGACTCTATCATGGAAAACTGGTCTCATGACATCATCAAACACCACCCTCTATAAAATAAACCATGTAAATTAAAAATGAGTACGCACAAGTGACAAGTATACATGTATGCATAAACAATCTAAAATACTTAATTACCTTCCCCTTGTCAATGCCAGATGCCTAAACCCCCTCACATTGCCCCCAGTGGAAATTGGTGAAACCTGCATTAGTATATAATAAGATGATCATAAAAACTAGAAAACACATGTATATAGTATTATAATAAAAGGAAACCAATGAGTACATTAAAAAGTATGTACTGTGGAAGTGTCAAGGCCAAATGAAATGGCCGAAAGCGTGGACCCCTCCACCTGTGTCATCTCTTCCTCTGTCATCAACTTAACATAAATGGAACACATAAAAAAACATAAGTGGGCAATCATTATAAGAAAATTCTATTAAAAATATGAACATTTAAAATTAAATACAATGTAACAAGTTAACTGTTTACTCTTACTGTAACAGTAGGATTCCATGGCTTTGTATGCCCCTGATGCACATCTCCATGGGGTGCTTCAGTGCCTATAGTGTATTGTGTAGTATCATCCACCTTGAAGACATAGTTATATGCATCACTATCATTCAGGGGACCCAAGAACATATTCTTGCACATAATGCAAGTATGGGGCACACAAACGTGTGAGCTCATGGAGGATGTGGAAGTGGAAGAAGCGTCAACATGAGGAGGCAACAATGTTTCACTCTTCCTAACCAGTCGATCACTCAAGGTGTTAATGGCTTGAATATTCTATGAGTCAGCCTCAGCAATAATATTAGGATGTCACATTGTAAGAGGTGGTGAAATCTTAGGAGAGGGGACATATGTGCATTATTTCACCCAATGTGCCCATGGCCTGTCTTGAGGAGCGCCTAAGCCTACGCCCTGGTTTGTTCTTGTGCTCCAATAATTTAACTTGTGACCAAGCACGAATTCAACATACAATTTTCTTATGAAATAGAATGGGACATCCAAATTATTGTGGGGTGGTCTATCAAAAACCATCCACCATCATTCCCAAAAGTTGTCACGTATTGCATCATTTGTGCACCATTTAATTGACAACTTGGTCTTTTTAGGGTTCACTTTTAAACCGGTTTTGGGAACCACAAAAAGGTTACATATGTAAACTTTTGTTATATTTAGATCCATAACTTGATCATAGTCAAGCCCATCATTAAACTGGGTGTGCATGGAATTGTGCCAAAGAAGTGCAGCATTATGTTGCTCTGTGATTTTTTCCATACTTTCAAATAATGGAGTTCAACATGGAAAACATGGGGCACAGTGTGGGGATATTGTCATATGTGGCCCGATATCCTATAAGTTGATTTAGATTGTCTCCTATGAGATCCTCTAATGGTCGAGGGTTTGAGACTGGTTAGTATTCTGAAGGCAAGGGATTGTTTGCGGACTCATTAGAAGGGTTTTTTGACTGGTTTGAATCCATTTCTGATTAAAATGAAAACCAAAATAGACAATTATAATCAATTTTTAAAAACAATAAAGAATATCATTTCAACACTAGTTTTTATAAAAAAAAACTACTAATTTCAATTCAAAAACCAAAAAAAACAATAAAAACATAGAAATTTAACTTACCTCTTCAATTTGGAGGCAAATTGTTCACTGTATAAAATCAGATATACGATTGTCTTCAGATATACGAAATTGTTTGGTTGTGTTAAATATTTTCACAATAAAAATGTTGAACGCAGCCGTGGGCTACAAATATATTTTACTGATGAAAACCGGATATCTGATATTATCGAATATCCAATAATTCTTTGCTTTGGATTTTGGCTTGTCCATGTGTACTAACACCCAGGCCTACTAGAAATTCAACAAAATTTTGGGTGTACTTTTGGACTAGTGAAAAGCTTATTTTTTCACATCACCAGTTTTTGGCATACCATGATCCTGCACATACCCTATAAAGTGCATATAATTGTATCATTAACATGTAGACCTGCATCATAATATAGAATAATCATATAGAAAGGATTGTACATCACATCATATATAACTATATCATAAATCAAAACATACATAATAACACCGCCAAAAAAATGCATCTCATATATCTCATGTGTCTGGGTACAATGGGAGCTCACAAGTACTATCAAAACTTGATAATGTCTACAATAATGATACAAAAAATGATGCAATGATATAAAAAATTGTGTCAATAAATGTTCCCCCCGCCCTTGCCTCTAGGATGATGAGGGGGTGGCATATGTGATCATGTCCCATGCTGTTACGTGAGATCTATCATTGCCTCATGAAGTGCTCTTGATGACTACACTGTTCTGGCACTACCTTGGGATCACTGGGATCTTATAGATCTCTGAGAGACAATATAACTCAAAACACATTGATCTATAGGAACAAAGCTCACATAATGCCTCTTCCAATAATCAATCTCTCTCTTAGCCTCCTGACCCGATCTCTATAACCACTCCATGGCATCCCTGAAAGAAATTTATTGTACACTTTCTGAATAGGCACCCACCTCTGTGCGAGCATGTCTCTCCCTATCTTATGAAGATGTCTCTCTCCTCTTTGTCTCTGCTTCCCATGCCTCCACTACCTCTAGTCTAAGGTTGATCTCCTCAACCTCTGGCACNCCCCCATCACCTCATCTATCTCACCCTCCTCTCTCTCCCCCCTCAAATCCTCACCCACCACCCAAGAATCCTCCTCCTCTCCCTCACTCTCACTATTGCTACCAATGCTACTTCTACTAGATCCTGATGAGATAGATCCACTACCCTCACTCATCTTCTCATATATATCCTTTCTCTCCTCAATCCTCTCAGCCAAAATTTCCTTAGTGCTTCTCCTAACCCTCCTCACAAGATGAGGACCCTCCTCCTCCTCTACCTCCTCCTCCAAGGAAATACTCAAACCAACCCTCCCCCATCCCTACCACCAGATTTCCTAATAACTCTCCCAACATACCACACTCCTCTACCACCCCTCCCGTCATCATCCCCATTGTTCTCGTCATCATCTCTACCATGACCTCTATCTCATTGTCTCAGCCTATGTCATGACCATGACCTCTATCTCCTTGACCACGTCCTCGATCTCTCCTCCCCTTCATGTCTCTCCTCATAATCACTCTAGTGACTGGCTGGGTGATATCTGTCAATGGAATGTGACTATGCTCTTCCCACCAAGCATCAAACTGAGGAGTCGTGTATGCATCTAGAGAGTGATAAAAACATCAATTTCCATCATTTCATATAAACCATATGCAGTGTATATCTCGAAAAGGAAAATAACTGAAATGAATTAAATCATACCTGCATCAACAAGGATGGATCACCATGTCCAAGGCACATAGAAAAGTCTCTCAAACTCTATCTAAGTTGTGTGGGTAGGAATCATAGGACCCCACATAGCTATATCCCTCAATCTATGAGTAAATTAGCATAAGAATCTGTCACATCCTGCCTCTCACCGAAATGCCTCAACAATATGTCGGTGTTGTACAGATCAATCATATGTGCATGCTCAATAGTGCATCCAATCAAGAATATCCTCTATTGATACAGTCAAGGATGGAGTAACCTCAAGGAGATCAGTGCAACCCTTGTATCCAACATACACAATGAAAGGAAACAAGACAAAATAGTATAGAATAAGAGATTTAGCCTTTATTATCATCAAAAATCATTCACAACATATCAACAACATGTTTTTTCACATGCTAATCATACATGCCAAGCACATAGGCCAAATTACACTCAAAACCCTCCAAATCCTACCCAAGATAAGCCAAATAATCATATGAGATCATCCTACCCTTTAGGAACAAGTCCATAAGCTTATAAAGCCATTACAATTATCATTCATCCTAGAAAAGATTACATTCCCTATGAAATGAGTAAATATTTTACACCCAAATAGGTCAGGACCCAAATCTTAAAGAACAACCTACAATGAAATATTAAAGTGATGCAATCATTAAAAAATATTGGCCTCAAACATAATAATTATTTGGCACGATCGCACTCAGAAAAACCAACTGGAAGATTAGGAAACCAATTGAAAAAGATAATGATCAACCAGAAAATGAAGAACACGACAGATACATGTAGAATCTGCCATAACTTACGCACCATGAAACCAAATGATTTTCAATCATAGGATAAGATCCAAGACTAATCCAAGAACACACTTTCACGACTGCAACCAAAAATAACAAACACAGATCGACTGCCGCCCAAAATACCCAAAACTACCCAACTGGAACATAATAGAAAAACAAATTGAAGGAAATATTTTTGGTTTATGCAAGATTTCCAAGATCCTAAGATGCTCCTGCATCAAACACTCAAGGTAAAATAAAATGTTTCATAAGGTAAAATTATGAAGATTGACAGGTCATGGAACATAAATCCTATGCTTTTTTTGGATCCAAACCTCCTCTTTATCTATAAATCTCTGCCATTACACCTCTGCACTCTCCTCTATCAAATCCATCAACTTAATCCTCTCTATACTCACTCCATCATACCTTATATCAACACCAGATCTCAGATCACTACCTCTTCCCTTTTGCATAACAATTCTACCTCTATTACAAACCCTTATTTGTTCATCAACCAAAGTCACTTGTTTCTCCACTTTACCCTTATTACAATCAAATACTAACTTACCTTCATTAGATCTACCTGCAAGATCCTTATTTTGATCCATACTAACCTCTACAGTCTACTTCTCTGAATGATAGCTCTTTACCATACTTAAATTCATTTCACTTTCTCCTTCTGCTTCCTTCAAAGGAACTAGAATAAACTTATGTCCCTCATTCTCTATTGTGACCCAATTTCTTCTACTATCATGAATAACTCCTCTTTCAAATTTACAAGGTCTTCCCAATAGAATATGACAAGCACTCATAGACACCACATCACATAATACTTCATCTTTGTAAGGTCCAATATTGAAATTAAACAAACATTTCTATTTCACCTCCACCATATGATCATTTGAAAACTAACCTATCCCATAAGGACAAGGATGTTTAAGTCTCTTCAATCCAAGCTTTTGGACCATCTCTTTAGATACCAAGTTATCAGTACTACCACTGTCCATAACAAATTTACAACATTTACCTCCTGATTTACAAACAGACCTAAAAAAACTCCTCTTTTGTAAAGGATCAAGTTCCATCTTAATTAACATGACTCTCCTAAGAATAAGATACTCTCCTATCTTGGGTTCAACTTCATTTTCTACAAATTCACCAATATTTTTTTCTCATGTGTCATAATATTTTGTTTACCCGTGATCTTACTAATTCCTTTAGTACATTGAAAATACCTATGTCATATGCCACCACATTTGAAACAAGTGCCCTTGAAGTCTTTTCTACCATTCCCTCTTCTATTTATCTTCTGATTAGATTCAATTTCAATGGTTTTGTTCTCTTTTCCATTGTTTCTATCTTTCTTTTCTTTCCCTCTAAGGTTACCTTGTCTTCTTTTCAACTTATCTTCTACCCTTAATGCATACTGATAAGCATCCTCAATAGAGCTAATCCTCAACATAATCAACTCATCCTAAATATTAAATCTCAAACCATTAACATACCTAGAAAGCTTCTCCTCAGATACCTCCTTGTCACCAGATCTAATAGTCATCTTATAGAACTCCTCCATATATACCTCCACACTCATGTCTTTCTGACTCAAATTCTGCAATTTCTTGAACAACTCCAATTCATAATCCTCAGGAATGAACTTATCTTTTAACCTAGAAACCATCACCTTCCATCTAGTAATTTTTTTTCTCACCATGTTCTTCTCTATCTTTCTGTAATTCCTTCCACCATAAGGCAGCATGACCCTTCAACTTATTTTTTGTTAACCTAACCATTTGGAGATCTCTAATATCTTCAAGCTCAAAGTTATCTTTGAACTCTATAATCTAGTCTATCAAATCCTTAGGATGCAATGAACAGATGAAATTATAAACATACATCTTATGACATTTACTTACTTGTGCCACAACTCTCATCAATCTCTCCTCATCTGCAAGAATCTCAGCATCTACAGTCTCAAGATCTTGAGAAACCTCCTCAAACTCCTCGTCAGTCTCAAGATTGCTCCTCAATCTAGCCAACACACTTTTTATCTCATTCCTCATCTCCAATATAAATTCTTCCATCATTTTATCTAACCTTCTAGGTTTCATCCTTCTAAGCAACATCTTCCAATCCTCAGGTGCAACTCCCTCTCCAACTAGTGATCTATCACAAGTTTCTCCTCTAACTGGTGATCTATCAAACACACATGAAACCTCCTCCAATAGGTACACCTTCAAAACTCAACAACCAAAAAAAGAAAAAAAAATCCTTCCTGGCCACCTTGTACAAGTCCTCTTTGATTTCAAGCCAAATCTACACTCTTCCACCTCATGATCAATAGGTCTAGGGCTTCACAAGTTAGGAACTCGGATCTGCCAACATAAGAATCTCTACCTTATTCAACCTCAATCTTGTTCTTCCTTTAGCTCAACCTTGCTCTGATACCATCGAATGTAGTGAAGGATGGAGAAACCTCAAGCAGATCGGTCCAACCCTTGCAGCCAACATATATAATGAAATGAAACAAGACAGAATAGATATAATAAGAGATTCAACTTTTATTATCATCAAAAATCATTTACAATAGATCTGCAACATGATTTTTCACATGCCAAGAATACATGCCTAATTACACTCAAAAAGCTCCAAATCCTACCCAATATAAGCCAAATAATCCTACGAGATCATCCTGCCCCTTAGGAACAAGTCCATAAGCTTATAAATCCATTACGATCATCGGTCAGTCTAGAAAAGATTACATTCCCCAAGAAATTAGTAAACAATTTACACCCAAATACATCAGGACCCAAATCTTAGAGAACAACCTCCAATGAAAGATTGAAGTGATGTGATCATAAAAATGTCAGCCTTAAATGTAATAATGAGCTGGCATGATCGCGCTTAGAAAAACCAATCAAAATATTGGAAGACCGATTGGAAAACACAATGATCAACTGGGAAATGAAGAACATGACAGATGCACAAAGAATCTACCATAACCTATGTGTGATTAAACCAAATGTGTTGCGATCATAGGATAATCTCTAGGAATAAGCCAAGAACATGTTCTCATGACCACAACTAAAAATAACAAACACAGATCGACTGCCACCCAAAATACTAAAAACTGCTCAACTGAAACAGAACAAAAAACAAACTAGTGGAAATATTTTTGTTTGATGAAAGTTTCTAAGATCCTAAGATGCTCCTGCATCATCTGTCAATAGAAAGAAAGATGTGTGTCCTCTCTCTCCCATACAGGATAGGATTTGTATGGGCTCCAAATGAAGTAGGGAAACATATCAAGTTGTTGCTTCCAATACATAGTATGTCCTAGGTGGGACTGGACAATGGCTCCCTCATACAAGAAAGCATAAAGCCTCCCCGCTAGTAAATAATGAGAAATCACTGGTCTACAGACAACTATAACCTCCCATTCCTAGATCTAAAGCAACACAATCCCAAACCCAATAGACTTACCCCGCTAGTAAGCCACGTAGAACAATGTTGGTATTACAATCTAATATGTTGTATAAATGTAAGTATGATCAATGTTGGTATTTATTAATTAATGCTATTAATTAATAAATAACAAGGATATGAAATAATAAATATAATAGCATTTGGGAGTATTATTATAAAATATGGTATTAGTTATCAATAGTCATAATGTATGGTTGGGAAGTATTTCCCTCCTGTACAACTCCCTTAAAAAGGATTAATATGGAGAAAAATATTTTCTTACCATATGGTTCCCAAGAGATGATTGCAGCAGTTTTGGGAGGAATCGTCAAAGAGAGTGCTGGATTTTTCTTGTGAGGATTTGTGTTACACTGAGGTTTTTTAAGAGAGTTATCATTGCAAAACTATTGTGTGAGGACCCTCATAATTTTAAGGGGAGATTTTTTATTTCTATGAAGATTATTCTGGACTAGATTGCATTGGTTTTATCTTCCTCTAGAGTGGATTGTGGTGGAATTGTGTCTCTCTTGCATTCTTCAATTGAGGTTCTATGTAGGACCCCAGGTAGGTTCTAATCCTGAAAGGAAACTTGTCTTCAAGAATATGTTTGTTGTGTGTATATAAATATTAGATGTATTTCTATGAAATTTTGATTAATGTGTCTGTGAAATGAATTTCTTATGATTTTATTATGTTTTCATGAGATGATATCATGCTTGATAAGTTGTGAATGGACTTCTGGAAATGATTTTGTAAGTCAATGAATGGTTTTGTATACATATTTCTTCTTTTCATTTAAGAGACGTATTTTTATTAATGGGTGATTTCACATATTTATTTGATGTTTTAGGTTTGTCTATTGGGGTTCTTAGAAGGTAATATGAGATATATCAAATGGGTCTTCCTCAAATTCTGCTTCTAGTGTCCTTATTTTTCCCTATTTTAGTCGTAAAGTCAATCTAGAAATTGTTTCTCTTTTTTGCAAATTTACCAGTCAAGTGTGTTGATTTATTATTATAAGTGCGTTGATTTAACACTATAAGTGCTTTGATTTACTATGATAGTATGTTTTTTAATGTGTAAGTGTGTTTCTCTATCAGACAAGTGCATTGAAGCATCAAACAGATGCGTAGTTCCCAAATTTGGTAAACAATTAGGTCAAATTGATGTCCTAGGGTTTTTTGAAGGTACCAAAGAAATTTGGGACCTGATATCTAATGATTTTGATCTTTGTATACTCTTCTTGATAAATAATAATTATGTTTGATTGTTATAAATATTAAGAAAACAAATAGAGATTAGGAATGAAAGAATCCAAGAGAGAGTTGCAAGAAGTAAGAATTTTACCATAACTGAATGAATGAAGGACGATTCAATAACTTTCACCAAAAGCATCAAGGAACTCAAGGTCAACACAAAGACAATGTTTTTGAAAGGGTAAAACTAATAAAAACCCTTTGTGCTTATAATCTGAATGCGGAAAGAAGCCAATAAAGAGAGAGAGCTTGAGCAAGAAGCTCATTACAACATTGTGAGAGCAAGAATGAGAATGAGAAAAGAAGAGAGAGAAAATCCCATGAGAACTAACTTGTGAGAACCAACCTTAGAACCTATTTTTGAAGTGTGTGAGAAGCATCTCTTAATTAGAGATGAGTGAAGGAGTTTGCAAGTAACTCCCATACTCTATGAGTTCTACATTCACATTAGGTGTGTGCCATGTGTAGGAATCCTCTTAAAGAGGAATATCTAATTTCCTTATTAAAGGAATTACAAATATGTGACATGTCCTTGGTTTACCAATGACAGATTTATTTCTAACATTGATACATCTTGATGCAATTTGATGTGTTTTGAATCCATCTAAGTGTCTGATTAAGTTGTAGGTTTGTTCGGTGGATTAGGGGAAACAAGTGATTTCCTAAAGTTGAAAATGTGATATTTTGATATAACTCATGGCATGTTATCATTATTTTGTGTGATTATTTTATGGATTTTCATGTTTTTCTTCGTGGATAAAGAACCTAGGTACACTAGGTGAGTGGCTCTCAATGGGGGTCGAGGCCCTAAGTGGCTGCCAGGGTAAATCATTGATGAGTTGTTTAATAAAGTGATAACCTAAAAAAATGAACTAGGAATGGTGGGACTAAATATTAAAAAATATTATTTGATTTCTCTCTCATTCCACTAGTGCTAGTATAGACTAGGGATGGGAGTGGGAGAAGGTGTCTTTATGATGGCACAATCGAACAGCCTTGTCCGCATGGAAGGTGTTTGGTGCCGCATGTGCCTACTTGGGGGTAGTGGTCTTTATTTGACTGGTAAGGTAACCTAAGGGGTGAGGGATATGCAATGAAACTCACCTAGTTGTATCCTAGAATCTTTAGATGTTGGTTTTTTTGCCTCTAGTAGTCATGTCTTGGCTTCATGTTTATTTGAGTTTTCATGTCTTGTTTTGGAAAGGGTTTTATCACCTTGTGTATTTCCTTGGTATTTTATAATTTCATGGGATTTTTTCTTTATCTCCTAGCTCAGGGGAGTGGGCCTACGAGTTCCACATGGTTGGGTGGTTAGTTTTTTGTATCGAGGTGTTTTTTATTGTGTGGATGGACCTTGCATTTATTCCTTTCATAATTGCATCTTTGAGGACTTCATCTTTTACTTTGCATCATGATGAGATGTATTAATGTGAATTCATTTATGTATCTGTATACACCTAGAAATAGTTATATGTAATATGGAACATTGATGTAATTTTGACTTGTGGATGTAATGTATTGTGAAAGCAATGTAAGGGATATATCTAGGTGAAAGAAAAGGTGAAAATGAATTTGTTGAAGTTCAGATGATGTAATATGAAATAGAAGAAATGTTTATCTTTGTTATGGTTAAATGTTAGATGTGTTATGAAGGCCTTGTTAAATTTTTAAGTAAATGTAAGAAAATGAATCTAGAATAAATCATGTGTCATGTTATTTAAATGCTCTTATGGAATGAGTAGAAAAGAAAGGAAATAGATTATCTATCTTAATGATTGAAGTGAAATTGTTATAGAATGTTTCTTATTAATTTCTCATATTTCTTGATGCCTAGTGAATGGTTAAGGTCCTGGATGAGTATTATGGAAATAATTTCAGGTATTAATATGGTACTAAGGAGCCTATGCTTGATGTTCTATGTATGCATTGTGATCAACACTTTAGTAGAATGAAACTATCAACATTATTAGTTGTTTTGACTATGAATGAAATATAGGAATGATGAGTTACTACTGTATAGAATGTAATTGGAATAGTTAGGTAATATGAACATATGCTTATTGGAATAGGTTTTAGTTGAGTTCTATATATATATATATATA
>MU228041.1:745400-769406 GCA_018584345.1 Thuja plicata
TCTACTCTATTAGGCAGTTTGATTTGTGGGCTCTTGTGTCCTGATCGGCGGCAGCGTGGATTTGCTGTCGGATTTGGGAGAGTGCTTCAGAGTATGGTCCGAGACCATACAGTATTCGCCTGGGGTCCGTGTATGTTGGCCCATATGTATTTTCATATGATGTATGTAGCCTACCATGATGGTAGATCCCTTGGCTGCGGGGCCACACTTTTGCAGATCTGGGCATGGGAGCACATTGCCGTGTGTCGTCTTGTGGGTTTGCGTGCTCTTCCGGCCGACAGGCCGTATGTATATATGTATGAGGGAGCGATTGTTCAGACCCACATGGGTCACCTTTCATATTGGACCCTTAGGGTTCGAGGTGTCGAGGGCTGTAAAAAACAGTGGAAATGTTGTCAAGGATGGGCAGGATAAATAGCCTTTGGTTGGAAAGTTTCCAGCAATCGGGAAACCTGCTCAGCAAGGAAGTGGGCTTTAGGGTTTGGTCGTGTGGATTCAGGAAGAGATACATGGGGGAAGAAGGCTGCGATTGTTTCTGATGGGCAGATACCCCATGTGGCAGAGGCTAAAGTTGTATGTCTGGTCGAGGAGATAGAAAAGGAAGTTGACGACAATGTCGTTGTTTTCTCGAAGCTTGGTTTGGTGGGAAGATTTCAAGGTATTTGGCCAAGTTTAGTGGCACTTCATCAATGGATATCAGAGAAATGGGAGCCATTTATAAAGGGATATGTGCAACTATACCCATGTGCAAGGGGTTTCTTTATTGCAGTTTTTGAAAATGCCCAAGATAGGCTGAAGATCTTGCGTGAGGGACTCTGGTGCTGGGAGAATAAGCATCCTCTAATGTTGAAACCTTGGCATCCAGCTTTCAGCCCTGCACTTGAAACTTTTTACAAGGTACCATTATGGGTAAGACTTCTGAATTTGCCCTTACATTTCTGGTTTGAATCCTGTATGGAAGCTATTGGTGATTCTCTAGGAAATTTTTTACTTGTTGATGAGGAATCGTCAAACCTCTTGCATTCAACATTTGCACGAAGTTTTGTGGAGATGAATACTGCTGATGGGCTCCTTGCATCAATTAATCTTAAAACTTCGAAAGGAATGTGGGCACAACCTTTGGACTATGAGGGGATTCCCTTTCATTGTAGAAGATGTTTTCAGATTGGGTACTTAGCAGCCAATTGTGCCAAGCAAAGGCAGGATAAGGTGGCCACATGGTGGAAGGATGTCTCCCACCATCATTATACGGTGTAAAAAAAAAGATGCTCAGGCGGTTAATGGAGCGAAGTCTCCAAAATCAGTTTCAAATATTAATCTGAACACACAAAACAGTTTGCCTCCGCAAAGTGAACCAAAGAAGACTATCGCTACGCCTGAAGGTAAGGAGAAAAAAAAGAGACCAAGTGAATGTCAGGAGGAGGTGGATGACTCTCCAAAAAATGACAGGGTGAAGGATGGAAAAACTATGGAAAGAAATATGATTGGCTGGCAGGATGAGGCAGCCAAAGTGGAGGATGGTCGGATGACTGTAAAAAGGAAAAAAACAAAAAATTCAAAACCAACATCAGATATGATCTTGCGATCCCACAGGAAGGGAGATGTAAAGAGTAAATCTTGATGGCTACTTCACTATAGCTAGAATGGCCTTATAGTTTTTTTCTATTTTTCTGGGGTTTGGCTCCCTACTATAGCCTTATGTTTTTCTGGTTTTACCTGGGGAGTTGGCTCCCTTATTTGTAGCCTTCACTGGGCCTGGCCAGTTTACTTTACCGGGATATTATAATATAATCAGCCTATTACCGACCAAAAAAAAAATCATATAATTATTATATTGAGAATAGTCTTTTATTTTATTTATTGCAATGTATAACTATTTACTATTTGATTCTTTCACGTGCTTAATTATTTCATTCAATTGAATAAAAAACAACACACAAATAATATAACTCGTTATTAAAAAAAATTATTGTGATCTATATTTTTATTGCTTTTATATTCTTATTATTTTTATATATCAACTCTGTAATATGTATTCTTATTATTTTTATGTGGACTCTTTAGTTGTCTATTTTTCATGTCATTACACTCCGCCTCCCATTTAATTATTGTGGTATACCTATCACAAATCCGTTTGATTGCAGGAATTAAGAAATCCTGAAAATCTGTAATTGTAGAATTTGCTCAATTCTGGAAATTATAAATCTTGAAAATAGTTTCTGGAATATCGGCCGGAACCCTTTGGTTCACCTAGAAAATGAGCGAGAAGCATTTTCCGAATGGGTGATGAAATTGCAAAAGCATTCCCAACGCTCAAGAAGCATTTCCTTACACATCATGGTAGACAAACTCCCTTTCTCTTCCGACAAGCTTTCTGTAGCATTAAAAGGAGCGCATTTCAATCCAATTCCAATTTCAA
This sequence comes from Thuja plicata, assembly GCA_018584345.1. NCBI lineage: Eukaryota > Viridiplantae > Streptophyta > Pinopsida > Cupressales > Cupressaceae > Thuja > Thuja plicata. The sequence continues at coordinate 747,820 of MU228041.1, forward strand.
ATTCCAATTCCAGGGTTTTTCAAGAAATTTTGAATGCTCATTTTAGGGCAAAATTAAAATTAGAAAATCCCTATTCCATTTTATTGGGGTCGACACAAACATCGAATTTGGCAAATCCAAAATTTGTTAATTCTAATTCCGAGTCAATTCCAACAACCAATTTCAATATAACATTTTCTTTCACTAAGTCGTGATTCTCCCCACACTTTATAGGAACCCTTACTCTCTTTCCTTTAATCATATTGATTGTACAACGAGTTTTTCATGTAATGGAATATCATATTCAGCATCAGCAAGTTCTCTCTAGTCTCCAAGAGAACTTAGCTATGACCCGGCATAAAATGAGATGGCACAATAATCAACAGCAGATGAACATTGCACGTTTAACCTTTTGATCATATTGAGTTATATAAGTGCCCACTTGTAATACATGATCTTGTACTTGGCCATATAATAGTCCCTAGATTTCGGAATAATGATTGTATTAGCACCTCACAATAGCCTAATTATGCTATATGGGAGGTAGTGGTTAGTATTTTGATCATCGTATCGTACATTACATTCTTCTTGTAACATTGTTTAAGGTTGCCCCCATCAAAAAGCCTCAATCTAAGATTCAATAATCTGCATTCGTTTGGCTCATAATGTGTGGCTGTGATCTGTCTGCTATTATTATTTATGTAATTCAGTTATTTATCATTTGCACTCTTGTGGGTTTAAACTGTTCTGCTATTATTCATGGATCTGATCTGTTCTACTATTGCTTTTTTATGTTATTCTGTTGTTTTTCGTTTGCTATCTTGTGGGTCTCCACTATTCTGTTATTTTTCATTCTATAAATTAGCTCCTTCACTTGAAGTTATATCATTATGGATATTAGCTAACCCGTGCTGCAAATAGTTGCCACAACAATAAATCCCATTCATGTTATCTCCCTTCGATGTCCATTTATCGTGTATTTTGACATAACCCAACTACAAGCCCGAGCATAGCACAATTTAGTTACACCCCCTAAATAGCCTGCCTTAATCTTACTATACTTTTTAGTGTCAGCAAAGAAAAAAGGATTGCTATTATTTTTTAAGTTGTTCTGTTATTTTCCTCTTTGCTATATCGGCGGTCTGCTCTATTCTACTATTGTTTGTGCATTCATTCCATCACATCTTAAGGATCTGCAATAAATTGTTGTTGATTTGTTTCTGAAATAAAGTAATTCCATTATGGGTATTACCTAACCATGCTGCAAATAGTTGCCACGGTAATAAATTCATTCATGTTTTCTCCCTTCAGTATCATTTATCATATGTTTTAACATTAGCGAACAGCAAACCCAAGCTTCACACACGATTCAGTTACCCCCACTAAACAGGCCTCTAGCTTTATGTTCCTCTCCTTTTTAGTGCTAAAATAAACAGGAAAATGAGTGATTAGGATTGTTGTCAACGTGAACATTCATAGAGAGAAAGCATTGCATGCTGAAAGTTGCACGTACAAAAGAGCACATAGCTTGCAAGATTAATGCAATATGTTGCCTTGAGCAACTCTTCCATGAACTACCAGGCTATATTTAAGTTGGACACCAACAATTTCATTTCTAATAGGGGCTTGTTGCAGAGTAAATTAAAGATCCTGCCCCTCCATGCCAGTCAAAAACATCTGTCTCCTCTCACTTCCCATTCCACTCTCCCTCTCAAAAAAACAACTTAGCTTCAAACCGGAGAATAACTAAGCAAATACTACTTCCAAAATTGGGAGGTAAGCACACAACAATTCACTATAAATCAAATCAGAAATTTCTGCATTTTTAATTCAATATATGGAGACAAGACAAAACACATTAAAAATTTTGTATAAAACTTGAGCTTAAGCAGCTAAAGCGCTGCACCCATTAAGAGACCAAGTTTAGTTATCAATATAACTACATCATACCGCATCATTCTGCAAAATTCACGAGGATGAAAAACTCTTTGCCACCAACCACACGAATGGCACAGTTTGCACAGTACAAAATTCAAACCATGCACAGGACTTTCCACTGAATTGTACAGTTATCTCCTTTTATATACACATTAAGCAAAGGTCAGTATTTTTATTTTCTAACTAAAAGATGCCAATCATGAACCATGAACGAAGTAAATTACTTATGTTTTAATTTTTTTTTTTCTGTAATAACCCCTTTATTTTTTTTACCTTCTCAGCAGTACCTTTCATCATCCTCTTTTTCTGCCATACAACGATGTGTAGTTAAACTTTTATGCACTTGCAGCATCATTAGCATCGCATCATGCTCATTTAAAGTTTAAAAGCTTTGCATTAATTTGGATGGCAAACAAAGCAAGCATTAACTAGCTTCCACAGGTTTTTCAAACAAAGTTCTCAAAAGAGAGTGTCAATGAAACATCAAAATTTACTTTAGAAATGGTGAAATATGTTCTACAACAACTGGTGCCACTGGTTTTTCATTAAACCCAAACTTTATAAACTTATCCAACACAAACATACAAATTCAATTTCTCCAGATGAAATAAGCTTTATGCCGTCACGGAGTTGTAATCCAAATTTTCCCCTTGTTTCCAGAAAACAAATCAAACCAAGCCAACTCAACACAGCAAAACTTAGAGTTGAATTGGCAATGCTATTGTTAAAATCCAAACGACAAATTCTGTATTTTTCCTTCCCCATAAATGGACCTTCTTAGTAGAAGTTAAATGCTAAGAGCCATCGGCATACCTGAAATTCATGATGTTTAGAGGAAATTGCTGTTTGACAATGAACAAGATCCATTTTCATTAAGTATTCAGCATACTCATGCTACAACATCTACATCCTTCAATTCTTCCTGTAAAAATCTTCCACATCATTTGCAACAAAAATTTTAAATTTACAATTCCAGGAGATCAACATCCAAAACAGCTCCCAACTGGAAGCAGCTCCCAAACAGCATATATATCAGAACACAGTTTTATACTTCCGTGCAATGCAGAATCAAACTATATTTACAGAGCATTTTCCACCCTTGGACAACTCCAAGTTGCCTTTATAATATTTCTATGGAGCTAAAACAATTGGCGACATAAATGAACGTTATAAAATCTCTAGAGAGAAAGAAAGCCATATCTCTCTTCAATATGAGAGTTAAACAAGTCTACCGTATCCTGATGGTCTGATTTGGGAATATTACATCAGGATTCCTTATGTGAGGATTTAGTGCTGCAACTTCCTTCCACCTTCCCCCATCTCCATGTATTCGAGATGATATACTCCAGAGAGTGTCCCCAGGTTTCACTTGCGTCTTTGATGGTGGCATTGATTTGGCCCCTTGTTTTGGCTTCAGCAAAGAATGCTTAGCACTCTTACCCATCCCACTTGCAATCAGCCATCGTGAACCGGATTGCTGTTGTTTAGCATTACTCCAGCCAGTTTTCTTATTCTCTTCCTGAGGTTTCAAACCTGCAACATGGACCTCAGTGATTTTGAACTGCGAGATCTCCTCCTTCACAATTTCGGGTTCAGGTTCATCAATTTCCTCACTATTCCCTTTATCTGACACTCGCCTCCCCACTTTTGGCCTTGGAGGAACCACAATCCTTTCTGCTTGAACTAAGGCCATCATTGGAGCACCCACTGGTTCAAAGTTTCGAAGAGGATCCCGCAGTTGGACCAACAAAGCTATTGTTAATGTGTTTCCCATGAAACCCCACCTTTTATTACCATGTTTCCACCTGCTTTTATCCCCTTTTTCACCTTTAAAGGCCCCTCCAACAACCAAGTCAGAACATGCACAATGATGAGCAGCAAGGACTTTCGATGTTCTCTCACTTGTTTCTTCTTCATCAACAATTCCTGCATCTAATCTCATCCACTCATCCAGTGTAATTGTCATCCCCAATAAGCTATCCGATTCATTTCCACTTTCCTTTGTATCCAACAAATGCAAGCCACCGGTACCCTCCAGGCCCAAACTGCCCCTTTTCTTAGAATCCATTCCTTCAAAAGCTGCCACCCCTCCTAATGTCATAGCACTGACATTTGAAGGTGCATCCTCGTCTGACATGCCTGATTGAATTTTCAATCCCTCGATAGATAAAGCTTCTAACTTCTCCATTGCCTGGGGGGCTAGATCCTCAAGCGAAACATATTCTGTGTAGGTATCATCCATACAGGAAGACTTGGACTTTGAAGCACGTGACTTTCTTCCTGGTCCATATGGCAAATCATCCATTCTCCTGCTTTCAGCAAACTGTACCATGTCAGAGTCTGTCCCTTTCTCTGCTCTTGAGGCTTGCAAGGTAGATTCCCTGAAAGTCAGGAATAAAAACAAAATTCAATATATCGATAACAGTTCTACCAAAAATTTCGTGGCAAGAGCAATGTGAATCCAAAGATGTGTATGAGAACTAAATTTACCTGTTTTTGGATCCTTCCAGAGAAGGCGCTGCTTCCAATGCTACCTGCTGAATAGTTTTGCCTGTGATGTCTTCAAGAGGCATTATTTTCTTAGCTTCAGCTGTGAGCTTTTCAATCCCAAAACCTGCCAAATGGCGTAATATACCACTAACATTTGAGCCCATCTCTGCAGGAACTACAACAGGATTAGACACCTGCATAACTAAGCTCCCATTGTTCTTACTATTGTGAAAAAGAACTGGATTCATTGAACGCAGCAACCCTCCATCTTTTGTCTTGACAAGGGGACCAAACCCTTCAGCAAGATCAGGCAGCTCAACGGGCCCCTCGAAAGGAAATCCCGTGGGACTACCAAATCCACCAGACTTCTCAGGAGGAGAATTCTGAAAAAATTTCTCATTCATACCCCACTCTTGCATCAGTGCCTCAGTTTCCGCATCCTCAAGTATCTTAGCTCGGGTTTTACTGCGAATGGTCTGTGTTGCCTTCTGAAGTTCCGTTTCTGCAGCCTGTACAATTGATGCCAATTCCGTATCTTCATCCGACTCCCAATTTGGTTGAGAACCAGTACTATATCTCTGAAGTGAAGACAAATGGCTTGTTTCATCATCCAACTCCTTGCCAACACCAAGTCCAAGTCCAAGTCCAATGCTGCCTCCCTCTGAAAGATTCTCTCTCGCAAACTGTTTTAAAAGGCGTGCTCTGGGGGAATCAGGATCACTGTCAGAACTCATAAGAAGTGGACTTTTATCAGGTTCCAACATGCTAAGGAATTCCCCTGCAACTGAATCAGCTACATCATCTAAATTGCCCAACTCGCTTGAAATCACATCCGCTATCTTATCTTCTAGTTCAATACTTTGCTCACGACCTACACTCTGCTCCAATTGAGAATCGCCTGCCCCTGTTTCCTTAACAGACGAGACACTTGGGCCTTCTTCCATTCGGAGCTCTTCCGCACCTTTCTCCCCTTCCTTTCCACCATTATTGCTTAAGCCCCTTTCCAACATTCCATTACCGCCTTCATCTTCGTCCAGCTTAAAACCACCCTGATCTTCTTTCTCGTTTCCGGATTGCACGTTTGCAATCTCCACCCCTTTCTCAATAACACTAAACTCCTCGTTCTCCTCCTCCACGCGGCCCCCGTCAACCTGTCCAGACTTGCAATCACCTACAACCGCCTGGGAAAAGAACTTTAGCCTAGGCTTGAAATCAAACAGCGAAGCCACATTCCTCACCTCAGGCTGCTCTTGATCCGTTTTGACACTATCATCCAAGCTCAAGTTAGACATTCGATCAATAATATCAACATCAAAATCAGCCTCATCGGGCCGTGCGAGCATCAAAAGAGGCTCCAAAGAACCAGTGCTGTGAATTGGCTTCCTTCCCAGAACCCCAATTGACGATTTCCTCAACTGCTGCTTCTGTTCCAAAACATCAGAAACACTAGCTCTTCTGGGATTTGAAGAAATCCTTGAGTTCGAGCTATTTCTAGGATTGGAAGGGAGTTTAGGGTTTGAATTTCTCAAAACTCGGCCCGGATTAGTAGGGTTTGGAGCTTCACCCATTTCACGATCGAGAATGTTATACCCCAACGTCACAACCAAAACCCCACCACGGGCATCCTTGGCCGTGAGCTTGAAATTCGTTGTCCAATTCCCGGTCCTTTCCTCCTCCCCTCCCAAATCAAATTTCTCAGGCAACATACGGCTAAGATCAATCTTATGCCTACACAAATCACGCTCTTCCAACCCTAACACATTCACATAAATCTCAAAAAACTTGGATTCGTACCTCATGACCTGGCTTGGCCCATTCCTGCTGCCATAAACGCTGCATTTATGATACAGAGTCTCTTCAAACTGCGCCACGCCATTAAATACCCTAGCAGGCTTGGTTTTCACGCCACCATCTTTTCTCCTCCAATGTGTGCACAAATTGACGCCGTTCAAATTCGCCGGCAGTCCTTCCACGCCATGCACGCGCAGAGAAAATTCACAACCCAACCTCTGGCGGCCTATATGAGCAAGCGCGCGTAAGGGTTTCCAGTCCCAAAGGCTGCTTTTTTTCTCGGCAGCGTTTTTCTCCTGTTTCTTGTTCTGGTTTTCTGCTTTAGAAGGGGCAGCGAATCCGGGATTTTTGGTTGACGGAAACCGTGAGAGACCCTGGTTGATACCCGATTGGGGATTTTTTCCCACTTGTTGACGTAGATTTGCACTTCCTGTTCTGTACAGAGCCTGGCTCAGAGCCTCCAACTCCTGTAGTAGCTGTCCTCCTGGAGATGACTCCGGTGCCCCTCGGCTGTTTCCCGTCGACTGCATTGAGCTTACCATACCCCAAAAATCTCAACAATTAAACAGAAATCTGATCCTATCTCTTGCATAGATCGAGGTGGGCTACACCATAGCCAAAACCACTAACCCAACATATCCCGAATCAACTTCCGTCTATCAACGGATTAATCGAAGTGATCTTCATTGAAGCCCACAAACAAAACACAAACTCAATCTGGCAGAAACTAGTTTCTCTTACCGACATCGAAATTGGGTACCCTAAACCATAGCCAATCCAGCCCAAGAATAGCACGAAAACAGATAAAATCAGAAGCCTGTTTCTCAAACTGTTCCCTGACGAATTATTCCGCCTCTTGGCGGAGAAATCGAGGTCATCCTCTATCAGAAATTAGAAACAAACAGATCTGTTTCATACTCTGTATCTTGACGGAGATGCCAAGGTGGGTTTCACCGAAGCAAATCCTGGTACCCACAACAAAAAATCACATACCAGTGGTCTCAGAGAGGACTGTAAATCTGTGTGATGCGGAAAGAGACGTTTTCTTGCTCTCTGATTCCTGTTAAACGTGTTATATCAGCTATAATGTCCATTACCTACTTCCTGCCTGCAGGTCGGAGTCCAAGCGATACCTACAATTCCTCATAAGAAATTTGAAATCCGTGGGTATTTGTAATTCAAAATGCGAGGGTGATATGAATATACATTGAAGGAAGAGGGAAAATGCTATGTTGGGAGCTTCGTAGATCGTAAAGAGTGTCTTTTTGGAATTATTTGCACGTGGAAGAAGGGCAAGTTTAGTTTTTAGGGCAAGATCCTTCTTTCATGTCTTTTTGTGTCATGGAGGGGCCTCAACACCTTGTACTCCTCAAACCAAAACATTTCAAGTTTGAAAAAACAATCATAGTGTGGACTTTCAAATGGTGTCCTATATGATGATGTGCTCTTTTGATTTGATTTGTTAAGTATTTACTCACAATCATTATTTGTTTTCTTTTCATGTAAAATGTTCAACATAGGACTGTATGAAAAGGGAAAAGTTCAATTATTAATTGAGTTCATTAATTTATTCATTCTATATATTATATTTTTAAGATAATTGATCACATCATTATATTTGAAGTATCAATTACAGTGGTCATTTGTATTTTAAAGGATAAATTAAGTATCTTATATAGATAGATGATTCACTTGTCTTTAAACTTGTTCAATTCTCAAACCAACTCTAGAGATTTGAGTGAGACAAAACTCTTTGTACAACAAACTCTTGTAGTATCTATGAATACCACCGAGTTTAGATGACAAAGGTGAATAGGTTTTGTAGGTCAAAGGCACACAAGTTGAATCCACAAAATTAGATTGAAGACACACATGTGGCAATCAATTTTGTAGCTACAAAATTGAACTAGAAGAGTCAATGAATCGTATACTAGTTTGCCAAAGCACTATGGTCTGTAATCTAACCAATTCTAAAGGTTTAACTAAGACAAAACTCCTAATACAGCTCATATAGTATCTCTAGATGCCACCAAGTTTAGATACAAAGGTGAATAGGCTTTGTAGGTTGAAAATACGCAAGTTGATCCATAATTTGGATCAAAGATGCACATATTGCAATCAATTCTATAGCTACAAAATTGAATTAGAGGTGTCAATGAATCATCTAATAGTTTGTCAAAGCATTATGGTCTCTAATCTAACCACAAAACATTGAATTGTGTCACTAAGCACAATCTGTAACAAAATATCTTCACATTACAAACAAATCCAAGTACTTTCATTTTTGGATTTATTTTGTTTTGTTTGTTAAATGTGTAGTGTAAAAGTTGGTAATCAATATTGATTCAATTTGATTCTATACATTTTATAGGTTTGAATATGATCTATAACTTTTTCATTCTTTGATTTAAGTTGAATTTGAATTTGATTTTTGAATTCTTAAATTTCAATTTATTTATGGATATAAATTGAACTTCTTTTGATTAATCATTGTTTGTTAATTTAAATATAAAATATTAATTTGTATGTTAGGATGTTGTGTAAAAGGATAAACATTAATTTTTTTAATTCATTCAATCATCTATCATCTTTCCTAGGATCATCATCACATTACTATACTTGGGAACATCAACTAGTATCAACATTTGCATTGTTACAAAAAAAAAAGATTTTGCATGGATGATTGACTTGTCTTCAAACCTATTCAAACTGTTAAACCAATTATAGGGTTTTGACAAACATAAAATTCCTAAAACATCAAAACCATATAATACATCTCTAGATCTTACCAAGTAAATATGCATAGGTCAAATCCATGAGTTTGGATCAAAGATGTATGTGTAATCGACTTCATAGGTACAAAAATTAAACTAGAGGATACAATGGATCAGCTAGTAATTTTTTAAAGCATTATGCTCTCTAATCTAACCATAAAGTATTTAATTGGATCACTAAGTACAATCTATAACAAAATATGTCCAAAACACAAACAAATAAAATTAATTAAACCTTATTTGTTGACTATAAAAAGCTTTCTTACGTAGTAGCTTTGTCTTAGTTCTATTATCTAGTCCATCTTATTCACTATTGCCTTGTATTTGATTAGCGTAGATAAATTAAAGAAATTTCTTTACTCATTTAATTTGTTGAACCCGTCCAATATTACACCCCCAGAGTTTGGCATTTAGAGTCTATTTTCAGATTGTGTTTTCATATATAAGTTATTTCTCCTTTTTAAATAAATCATCTATATATTAAATTTATTTGATCATTAGTGCATTTTAAGGTGTGTGATTGTGGGTTTGAGACAAGGTCTCACCTTCCTCATTTCCCTTTATAAAGGATTCTTGGATTGAATCACATAATGGTTGTGGCTCAAGCTAAAATTGGTATGATTAAAGATATGAAGGATAGCATTCATCTATATAGGGAAGGGATACATGTTTACAATGACCATGTTTAGCAAATAGATAAGCAAGATATTTATTTGATGGCACATGTGCTTTCTTTGAATCTTAAACATTAGCTAATGAGGTCAATTATATACACTTGGATGGTGTTTTGTTTAATTTACTGGTAAATAAGCCATATTGATTAGAGGTCCTTGAAGGTATGGGTGGAAGGATAAGCTCTTTAATTTGTTTGAGTGATGTCTATGTTGGGAAATAAACAGTTCCAATACCAAATATTATGAAGATAAATCTCTATCAAATAAATCAATCTATGAGATGCAAGACTTGGAAAACTACAACATGAAAATATAAAACTTATGTGTAAATCTACAAATTAAGTTGCCTTAATGTGAAAACCTATGCTTAGATCTCATTCTTCTTAATGATGCTAAAAATAAGCCTACATATTATGCTTGATAATTATATCTTATGTGAACTTATTACAGCAATAAATAAAGAATATTATCACCAAAATATAGAAATAATAGTGCACAAATCAGAAACATAAGAACACTACATAACATAGTATTTACATGGAGAAACCCTTGCAAAAAAATCTTCACCAAAAGGAGAGGCCAAGTTTGCATTATCGACAATAAATGTGATTATAATACACTCACTTCCATTATCCTCTTCATCTCCAACAAGCACCTATGTACATGTGAACAATCTCCTTATGCATCCCACATGTCCTTGTTCTTGTAAATAAACTCTACATTCAATTGTTCTTTGGTTCATACATTTTGCATCCAAAGAGATGAATTTATACAATGGCAAGCACTCCAAAACCACCAATAAAGTGTCTAGAGGAGGCTCGTCATTCCAAACAACCACAACCCTTGGATTACCTCCACATAAGTTGAAAGGACATTGGTTTTGGCTCCAATACTTCCCTCCAACTTGGGTGCCCAATCTTGCAAGATAAGTTCATTACATCAAATATAATAAATAATATTTGTACCAAGGAACACATGTTGCCTCTTCCAAGCCCACACTTAGATAATCCAAAATTCCACTCATTTTTCCACTTCCTAAATCGTTAATTATCTCATTATAGGTGTCCACATGTGGGAAAAACACTATTAAATAATTATATTCACAACCCACCTTTACCACTACTAGTGGAACACATCACCCCTCTATGAATGTATCACAAACAATAGTGAGAATAAATATTACAAATTTATTTTCTAATACACCATAAGTACCTTAAGATAATTCCCAATCATGTTGGAACCATATCATAGGATTTATAAAGGAGACGACGCCTTAATCCTAATATTCTCCCACTTAATATCATATATTATAAATACACACATAAGAATTATATACAAGGCATCCCTTAGACATCCATGTACCATCTAAATCTTCACCATGCAAAAGAAACCATGATAACCACCATCAAGAAAAAAAACTCCTCACATCCTCCATGTGCCATATATGGAAAAAAAGAAACATAACATGGTGAACCATATCAATTGTCATTGAAACTTGCACCAATATTTACATAAATAAAAGCATCAAATTTAAATGATATCAAAGGCTCTGAGAACTTGTTTTACTCATACCACTTGGAACAAAAAGTAGAGAAAATTTCAATTCATCCAAGCTAATCATCCCTCAAGCCAGAGTTTACCAACATAGATAGAACTTCATGTCATCAATTATTCACTCTAAATCTACAATCAAGTCTCTATACATCCAACCTCCTATCTCAATACAACATAACACCGCACAAATGAACATAGACAAAGCCAGCTAAAATGTCTATGTAAACACTGTAATAATCTCATGTATATAGACAATCCATGTCTAAGTCATCCCACTATAATTAAATAGTTGATCAGCCCACACAACTACATAAATTGTATATGCAAACTCATCATCACATTAATAATAAATAAACCACTTGATATTTAAGTGGATAATGAGAAATGTATCCATAAAATCCCACTGCATGAATAATGTCAAAATAGATCAAAGCATATCAAGTCTATCTATAGTACTTCACATAGCTTGGATGTGACTAATTCTTCCAATATATAGTGTCAAGGAAAAAAAAACTAATCAACAAATCTTGCAAACAAATATGTTGTAAAACCTCTCTCACTACCTGTCTCCAAATTTCTCTCCCAAGTTCTTTACACTTAACCATGTGAATACAAATATTCACAATGACATACCGAATTGTGTAGTGTAAGATCTCCTTCACCATTCTCATACTAAAAGGATATGAACATCTAACATCCAAATAAAATGAAACGTAGAATAAATAGATGTAAACCTCTCATACCAAAGGTAGACCAAACAAGCCAATTGTTCCAACAACAAAGCGAGTATATCCAAAGCCACAAACCATTTCCTAAACCTCTCTAAATAAGTCCTCAAAACTATATTCATAACTCAATACCACCAAAAAGGAGGACAATAAAAACCCAATGATCCATGCATCTTTTATTCAACAAGTTTTTAGAACTATTGTATTCAAGACTAGTTCACAAGGCAATACAAGATACAAAATGAAGAATGCACCTGATAATCAGGTGAGATTAGACCAAGAGTGGAAACAAGATTGTCATGAGTACACAACATCAAGAAATTAAAGATTATAATAAATGATAATCTACTCTTCAAGTCCATAATGGAATCACATCTATAACTAGGTGTAGGTGTTGGCATTTGATGAAGATGATATGAGTTTTGATCATGTGTGTGTAGTGTGGTGTTGTCATTGATAGAAACATGATCTACTGGAGGTATGAGATTAGATTTACCGATGGTATTGAAGGATTAATTGATGAATTGACAAGTATTCAGTCAGCCAGGCAAAAGACAGTATACAAGAAATAAACAATTGGAGTTGGAGTTGGAGATTGAGTTAAGGTGTGTGATCATAAAATTAACATCTATATAGGCATATATTGCTACATCTACAATCACATCAGTTAGTTTGAAGATTGGAGAAATTTATTGAGGACTTAAGTGACACTGCCAGAAGAATAGAGGACAGGCGAAGTTTGTTTGGTTAGATTGGCTAAATAGTCAATTTAATGTTAGAAATGTTTGATTTATGACTTGATTAATGTTGTGTTGACTTTATTGAGTTGACCAATGCATTTTGGCACAATCTGATTTTATTTTTATGTTGATGGGTAAAACATTTTTTGTGATGAAGGCCTACTTTGAAAAAGTTATTATAAAAGAATGATGAAAATGAGATTTAGGGTTAAGGAGGTGATGTTTAAATGACACGATAAGATATTGTGATTGTATGAAGTTGTTGGATGTTAGAGGAGGCATTGTGAGCTTAATGGAAGTGGATCTATCAGACATGAAGTGTCATTTTTCATATCAGTTATTCTTGGGTATTTCTCAAGGCAAGCCCTAACAAGCTTGTAGTTTAAATCCTTTAACAAGGTCACTTCTAATAGGGTGAGAAGGATCTTTAACATGATCTAAAGTGAAAATTGTCTAACAAGGTAACTCTCAGAAGGAGTTTTAAAACCTTTAACATGGTAGTTCTTAACAGGACTTGTATTAGCTCTTAACCAGGCTTAAGATACTCTTAACCGGGTATGCCCTTAACAAGGTGTTTGTAATTGCTCTTAACAGGGAAGATTTCTTTGGTGCACTAGTGAATTTTGTGGGTATCACATCATAGGTGGTTTTCTCCCTCTTACAAGGGTTTCCATGGCAAAAATCTTATGTGTTGAGTCTACATTGTGTGAATGTTTTACTTGTTAAGTTTCTACATAGTATTTTTATTTGCATGTTGGGTATTGTTGAATCTATTAAAGAATAGTTTTAGATTTGTGGTTACACTGATTCACCTCTCTCTCAATTCTTTTAAAGACCAACAATTGGTACCAGAGCCTTGTTCCCTTGAAGAATCCTAACAACTCAGGGAGGATCCTTAAGGCAAATATGCAGGGTCTGTTGAAGCATAGGAGGAAACTAAAAGAAGCTAGATTTCTCATTGAATAATTTAGGAAACAACTAAAGTAGTCAAGAGCCAAAATACAAGATCTTGTTGATAAATTAACTCAGAGTCAAGACTATATAGAGCAATTGTTTGAACAAAGTAGATTTGATGAATTTGAAGCAGCCTTGGAAGAACTGTCACAAGAGAATGAGATTCTGCATAAGGAAAAGAAGAACATCAAGAGAGAACTGGAAGCTTTTTCAATTAGGATGGGTGAAGAAATGGAAGAAAGGAAGGCAATAGAAGAAGCCCTAAAAGCAAAAGATAAAGCCCTAAAAGCTAAAGTAGATGAGCTTTTCAAATTTGAACAAGAGGTTGGTATATTGCATGCATATTTACATGAGACAAATGAAAATATACAAGGGACTATTAAAGGGAATCAATAATCCCTAAGGCAAAATGAGAATCTAAGAAATGAGAATGAGAAACTGAAAGAAGAATTGAAGAATGCTAATGATCTACTGAATAAATTTAATGAGAGCATTGCAAAAATTGATGAGCAAATAAGGAATCAAAGAAGGCGCAAAGAGACCACAGGCCTTGGATACATGGGTAATACTACTTTTGAAGTTTGTGAATCTTCTGGAACAAAGGAGATCAAGAAGAAGGAAAGTCTCCACCAAAGGTAATACAAATAAATTCTGGTAAGAAAGTAGGTACAAACCTGTGTTTCAATTTCCATAAGGTAGGTCATACTACAAATGTATGTACAAGCAGGTCTACAAATATTACTAGCACTTTTGATGGATATTGCTACAACTACAATAAGTATGGACATGCTTCTTATGATTGTAGATCTAGATCCAATAGTAGATCTAGTAGCTTTGATGGCTATTGTTACAACTGCAACAAATATGGTCACAAAGTTGATGAGTGTAGGTCAAGAGTTATCAATCAAAGGTCACCAGTGAAGGTCAAGAAAGTCCTTACCAAAGGGAGAGCAATTTGATGTAATATGCTCAATCTGTGGTAACTATGGACACATGGCTATGAATTGTAGAATGAGGACTGTAAGAGGTAATGTTGAACCATGGAGAACAACTGGTATGACATGCTTTCATTATCACAAACTTTGGACATCTAGCAAGGAATTGCAAGTTTAGGAACCAATTGGTAAACCAATCAAGCAATCGGAAAGAGAAGCAAATTGTGAGTGTAGAAGAAGTCTAGAAAGAGATGAACAAGACTTGGAAGAAGAAGGAAGATAATGAGACATCAGAGGAATCCATATCTCCATCAGGTGTGGGAAATTTATCATCAAAATAAACCTTCATGTGGCTTAGGAGGAGAAAGTATTGTTGTATCCATCTTTAGACCCCCTATAATTGGATGGTAAGATCTATTAGCATTTTTAGATGCAATAAGGTTCTTGTACTCAGCCGGTTCCATCCCAAAATCTACAAAAAGTGCTCGAAGCTCTATTTTATCTCATTCCTTTTCAATCTCAACCATGTCACTTTGGTATGTATCATAACTAGTAGAAAATTCCAAGTAATCACCATCAGACCACTAGAAATATCAGTTTTTTCATGTTCCTCCTCCCCATTCAAATCAAGCTACACTACAGGATATAGATCTTCATTTGATGACTCTTCAATTATTGGTAACCCCATCATGTTTATCAAGATTTATATGACAAATAACCAATTTGGAATTCATTATAAAGAATTTTATCGCCAACCTTATGTCAACATTAATGCGAAGGAATGTTTCGCACATGAAAACTCCTAAAAAATGAAATCCCTGCAGTTACAACTTATCAGTTTGTGACATGTCACACACTTGCCATTGCATTCCATCCCTTCGATGGTGTAACACATTTAATTCCATTCTTTTCATTACGTATTCCAGGCCTTTGTAATATCCAAGTGGTGATTTATTGTCTTATCAATTTAAATTTACACCTTCAAGTTTCCAACTGTTGCACCCCATTTGTCAAGATAATCATGTCTTCGCAGTGTCATTGTACCTAATATTTCCTCAGTGAAAAACCCTCAATATTTCCATATAACGCAAGATCTGTCAGGGGCCAACCACCAAATCCTTTACACGTATTCATTAATAACTTTTAAATATAAGATAATACCCTGTAATATATAGGTGGCAATATTATTGTCAATTCACATAAATGACAAAAATGAGGCAAGTTGTTATTTCCATACTACCCCGCCATTGGGATATTCAAATATTTTTATGCAAGAAACAAACTGTCGCAATGTTGCACCTTCCAAAAAATATATCCTGCGAAATGGCGTCGTAATACCAATATTGTCGCTATTTCACAAGTCATAGTTTCTATGCTATGTGAAGCAACGCTCAATAATACTTTTTGATTTTGATCACCAGTATTTAAAAGAATTCATCTACCTCAAAAATAGCTCCAATAGTGGCTCCTTCAGGAGGATGCATATCCCTTGCAGATATGACAAGAATTCAAGTTTCTCTGGGAGTAGCAGACCCTGTACCTTTCTCCATAGGGTAAAGGAGTATATTGTTACTCCTACATTTAAAGGTGGCCAATGGCCACCAAAACATAAACCTTTGGCTTCCCTCTGTCAAAGACCCTGCTCTAGGCATTTCTCCAAAATATCCTCCTGAAACTTAGCTAGAAAAAAACATTGATTTCTCTATTCACACATTTCTCTATTTTGTAAAACTTTTCGAGTATCATCATGACATGAATTAAAAAAAATGAACATCATTATTATTCTATGTAATCAAATTTTCCCTGTCTTTCTTTGAAGCAATATCACCACACATATTTTTCCAACTTAAATCATCATATCCATAGTTGCCCTATTCTTCAACATATTGCTTTTGAGGACTTGCATTGTTACACTTTTCGTCATAAACTTGTACAGAGGCTAATACATCAATAGGATCATCACATGGAAATACTTCCTCCAAAAAATTACATTCAATATTTTACTCTCCTTCATATTCATGGCTTCATGTTCTCTTTCTTCATACAACAAATTTGAATAAACTTGAATATCTCCCCACTAAACTCCCATGCATAATCCTTCCTCATCATTTTCTTTTTCTTGATCAAACATCTAGGATTACCCATACAAAAATCACCCTCCTCTCTATTTTTTGATTCACAATCTATATCACCAGAATCTAATGAATCTATATCCTGGTCATGTTCTTATTTCTCTCTTTGATACTCTAATGTCTCCTTCATGTTCCCTTTATGCCAAAGAGAATTTTGCCTTGTTTCATTAGGGAAATAATTTGGGTGATTAAAACAATTTCCATATATACCAAAGAACCTTGAAATTTATGGACACCCCTAGAATCATCATATGGATATTTGTAAGCCCTATAATTATGGACATCATTCAAGGTATTGAGAGATGATCCTGGTTCTGGCTTAAATTTCCTCATTCTACCATATTTTTCAACCTTCTCAATGTTGTCTGCTATCTAGAAAGCTTCAAGTAGGTTTTCAAGTTTTTCCATTCTTATTTTAAAACTCATTTCTTCGTCAAAAGCATTGAAATATATAGATAATGCCCATGCATCATTAGGTTTCATATTTTTAGGTAATCCTTGAATTATTCTAGAAAACCTAATATTAAATTGGGGAATTGTTTCATCCTTTAGAACTTAAACATGAGTAAATCTCTTAAGTAAGATAGATTTACATGCCTTCTCTTTGAATTGATCCATGAAAATAAATTTTAGATCCTTCCATGAGCTTATATAATGTGAATTTAAACTTGACAACCACTCTCTTACACAACCTTCCAAAGATTGCACAAATAACCTCATCACAACATCCTCATGATCTACCTCAAAATCATCCATCAAATATTCAAAATTTATTACATATTTTTTTGTTAACCCTTCTTCTGTACCATCAAATCTCGGGAGCCTCTCCTTGATTCCTATTGGAACAACATTCAGAAAACCAAAAATCCATCTAAAATCCAAAGCCTGATACCATTCTATCTTGGAATGTATTCTCTGCACCATGATGAGGCAACATTATTTGATGAAATATGTACCCCTCTAGACACATCTGTGTGATAATACATTTTTTTGGATCTTCAAATTTTGGATTCGCCATGTTTCTTATGATAAGAAAATAAATTAGGGTAACATTTCCCCAGCTGAGTCTTCAAATACTTTTGACTCTAATCCCCACAGAATTCCCCAAAAGAGTCACCAATCTGTTGGGTCACAAAACTGCCTATCCCCAAAAGGTGCCAAAATGAGGAGGGGGGTCTTGACCAATGAACAAGAATCAAATTCCTCTACTCTTTTGGCCTCAATTATGCCAAGGTGGGTGTACCTTTAGTCCTCATGGCTTTCAATAATATTCTAGCAATTTTGACATTTTCCAACTGTATCGT
Organism: Thuja plicata; assembly: GCA_018584345.1. NCBI lineage: Eukaryota > Viridiplantae > Streptophyta > Pinopsida > Cupressales > Cupressaceae > Thuja > Thuja plicata. The sequence goes on from MU228041.1 coordinate 765,813, forward strand.
CAGAAAATGGAAGCACTTCCATTTAGGATTGGTTTAGCCCTCTGAGTAAGTGGTTTGGGGTCATGTCAAATGCCTTGAATGGGTATTTGACTTGGATCTGGCTTTTCCCCCTGATTTTGCCCTATTTTCCACTTTTCTCCTACCTTTTCTGGCACCCTGCTCTGTGATTCTGAGATTCTTGATCTCAAGATCAAGGTTGACCTTCTAGGTCAAGGTCAACCTCAACACTGACCTAGGTCAAGTTCGACCTTGACCCTGACCTAGGGTCCAAATTTCAGGATCCCAAGGTTTTTGGATGTCGAGCTTTAGAAAGATTTAATTCCTGCTTCCGAGTCGGTTGTTTCGGTCTTTGAGGCAATGACTCTTGAAATTATTGTTAAGGTTTAGAATTGTCACCCTAAATCAGGCATTAAGGCTTCATGGCAATTCTATCTGACAATGGAAACTTCCTCTAGCTGTGGGTGAACTATGGATGAGGAAGAGTCTCCGGATTCTAGGCCGGCTCCTTTTTAGTATGGGATATCACCTCCTGATTGAAAATTTAACTGAGAAAAGGGAAAAAGATTTAAAATTGAACTTGCATGGAGAAAAAACTAGAAAAAGGTGATACAGCGAGAAGATTCAGATCTTTTTGAAGCTTCAAACTGACATCCACTTATCATACCCTAGGGGATTTCTGCACTATCATTCACTGCTCAATACATAGGTTAATTGGAAGAACACAACTAGGGTTTAACCACAAGCAGTACTCTCACCATTAACAACATGCATATTCTGCAAAAGGCTTATATTTTGCGATATAGAATAGGAATCAATGCAATTCACTAATCCATATTACAAAGGTATTACTCTTAGATGCAGAAAATTGAAAAGGAACTTGAACAAATGATCACATTAAGATGTATGGAAAAAAGTGGGGCAACTATATTCTTCTCAAAAATCTGTATACAAGTTACATGTAAGAATTCCCGACTAATGTCAAGGAATAGTGAAATCCTCTTGCACAAAACCGAAATTACAAGCATAAACTTTCACTGGAATACAAAAAAAATGAATCAAAAGCTATAGGAATCAGAAATTCACTAAAGCTCCTCTATCCACCAATTTGACCCCTCTAACATGAAGCAAAAACCTTCACTAAATAGCCAACATGGCTTATTTTCAAAAATCTTCCCTCCAAAAAGCCCTCCACAACTATAGGGTTTAATCAATTTCCCTAAAACAAAACCCTAAGTTTTAGCCCCCAATCTTTACATCATAATATATCAATTACATCTTTATTAAATTCGAATACATGATATTTGAATCCTAAAAGTGTGACAACTCCACTTTTAATAAACCCGACCACCTAACTTCAAAAGGTTCAAAACCCTTGTCAACTCGGCATCATAACCCATTTTTGACTCTGATGACACCACACCACTGTGGTTGATGCTGCTATGGTTTGTAATCAGCACAATTTGTAGTCGACTTGACTACCATCAGTTGGAAGGGACAATTTTATTATGTCATGGCACAAAAAGTACCAATGTGGCAATAAGGAGGGAATGTCGATGCACTAGGACTGCAACTACATTTACTCCATCTGACAGTGGATTTCAAATGAGAGTAAAACACAATACATTTCATTCATCAGTTTCATTTGCATCTTAGGGATTTTTTTCTATGGTGCCACCATGTTTGATTCCAGAAACCATGATCTTCTGTGATGAACCCGCCTCTGTTCTGTAGAGAAACTTTAGTTTTATGAGTTTTTGTAGGAAGAAAAGATGTAGCTTTTGTTCACCATAACACATGGCATCTCTATTTAACTTCTCTTCAATGCTGATGGAGTTCTTCAGTCTTCTTTTTTGCTTGATTTTGGGTTTCACAGTGGGTTGAATCCAGTTTGCTTGAAAGCTTGGAACACTTGATGATGAAGATTTTTCAAAGCCATTACTAATGGCACTGCAGATTCACTTGTAACTCGGGTTCTGGATTGATGTTTTACCACCATTTTGGGTTTTAAACTACAGTGTATGAAGGAAGTTCTAGCGATCTTTGTTTGCGGCCACCATTGTAGATTCAGGATGTAACACCACTGCAGTCTTGGAATGGTCTCAAGCTGTGATTGAGAAGTCAAGCCCATGAACTTCAGTTTTAAACTGGGGATGTCTCAGCCACAGCTTCAGACTCATCCCCATTCGGTTGTGTGACATGGAACTGGGGAAAAACACCACAACCTTCACTATATGTCTTTTGAATACATCTCGACAGCAAACTGCCATGTGGGTTCCCTTCAACATTTTTTAAAAATGTAGCTTATGACTGAAAGATGTAGTGTATGCATTTAGTTTTAACTCTATGACATCTTTCAGTCGTAAGCTTCACATTTTTTGTGCAAGTTTCCACAGTCATGACTAGGAATATGAAGACACACACCACTTCGCACATACAGATAAGTTGGCTTCTTCTGTTGTTTATTTATTTCTACTTACTGCATCGATATGATCTTTACTTAGTGTTCGATAAATGCTTGGAACTCTCTGCTTAATGTCGACTGTGGCTATAAACATTCATACAACTCTTGAACTAATATATGTTTACTCTCGAGCCCATTACTGCAGTACTACTTGTCGAACCTCACTGTCATTCCCACATGCTGTCATCCACATTATTTTAAAATACCCACATGGCTTTACACTTGAAGTTGTTGGTTTAATGCTTGTCTCAACTTTGAAGTAAAACACAGGTTTTGTATTGTTTAAATGTTTTAACAAAAACATCATTCTTGCTATCTTCAAATACAAAAATTTAGTAAGCACAATATATGCTTCCCTGTTTGATGATACTCCACTATCTAAAAAACACACATAAGATATTTAAACTGCAACATTATGTTATAAAACACTTTTAGTTCACAGTTTTGCTGATAATATTGAGCATCTCTTTAGAATGTAAGCACAAATATGTTGAATATGTTGTTGTCTTTGATGTAAAAAATATATTGTTTTACTTTTGAAGTATACATGAGAAAGAATAAACCCATGGGGTTCGAGCACGGGCTCGTGACTCCCATGGGTTTTACTTCAAAATAGTAAACCCAATCTACATATATAATTCTTATCAACATTACATGCCCTGTACTGTTATCATGAATGTACATCTTTTCAAAACATCAATATGAGATGTAAACTCTGCAAAAAGAAACTATCTCGACAGTTTGTCTAAAACACATTATACACTGCAATATTTCAGAACTATTAAGCATGATCTCATTTGATGAAGCTCCTGGATATCCTATGATACTCTTTTCATCATGCTTGTTTTTTGTATGTGCACACCCATGCTGATTTGAGACTATTAATCTATGTCCTTATTTGCAGTTTTCACATCTTTTGTTTCATGCTTTTACTCTGTTAGATTCAGTTGTTTTAAAATGACTACAATGGCATCTTCTCATTTAATACAATTTATGCATAATCTTGCATGAGTTTTCAACTTTGATCTTCCAAGTGAACTTTTAACAGATGTTTTGAAGCAACATATATATGAAGAAGCACTTACTGTAACAACATTTTCTCACTCTCCATTATTTGCATAAAGATAGTGAAC